>CM031967.1:27062828-27177828 GCA_018749465.1 Paracanthobrama guichenoti
AGACGTCTAATGTCTAACCCAAAAGGCAATAGACTCCTTAATTTATTCTGCTTATTCTCTTAAGGTGTGAAAAGGCATACTTATTCACGCACGTAACCCTCATGAGCGCAATAATAATGCTAACTATCGGTCATTCATTCACAGAGGTAGTGACATAGTTGAGGAGTATTTTGACCCTTTGGTGCAAGAAGACCTTATGAGTGTTATGATCAAATTATTCAGTGTGAACAACTATGATTTGTTTTGTTTGTGAAATGAGAATAACATAAGTGGGACCTTTTGCATGCATTAACTATTAACCACTCGGTTGAAGTCACTAAACACAAACTTCAAACTGTGGGTTTGCACTTAAGTAACTCGAGTTATGTAATCAGATTACTTTTTCAAGTAACTAGTAAAGTAACGCATTACTTTTTACAACAAAATATCTGAGTTACTCTTTCAGAAAAGTAACACAAGTTACTTTTTCACATTTATTTGACTGACAGCTCTCTTCTCCCCATGTTGAGAAAAATCGAGAGTAAGTGCAGAGGCGTTGTGCGTGAACATGTTATTGTACATGTTAATAATGTGAGCATTTATTCATCTCACTTGCACAATAAAGATTAAGTACTCCTCAAAATGAATAAAATCTGTAAAATGCAAAATCAGAATACTATGCAGACCTCCAATAATTAAATATTAAATAAAACAAATATTTTTTATGCATTTAATCTACCTTTATTGACCAATATTTTGCTGCTAACTTTCGATGATTCAGTTAAACCAAAAGCAAAAAAGAATTTTAGTTTTTATTGGTAAAGTAAGAGTGTTAAACTTTTTCCTCCTGCGTCCTATTCTTCCATTATCCAGAACGGCAGCACAGCGGGAAGGAACACACTCCTGCGCCCTCTACTGTACGTGTGTGAATTTGCATTTTTACCTCGGCCTGAGGCTTATTATTTCAATTTTGGTGTGAAGAGGTCTTTACTTTTGCACAACAATAGGTGAGAAAAAGTAACGTAACATTACTTTTCTTAAAAAGTATTCAATTAGTTACTTTTTAAGGGAGTAACACAATATTGTAATGCATTACTTTTCAAAGTAACTTTCCCCAACACTGACTTTTGGTGCCAATATCTTAAAACAAATTAAATACTATCAATACGCAGAGATTTTTTATTAATCACATCATATAGGGCAAGTTGTCATGTGCATCAAACTATACTTAACCTCAGAAACGGGCACGGAGAGGGAGCTCAGTAGCAGCACCTTTTGACAAAATTAGGGGGGTTAGTTTTACCTACAGTCACCAAACTCGGGACATATATTGTTCTCATCGAGCCAGACAACTTTCTAATATACAGTCATTAGCTCTGACCATCAGGAAGTCAGATATTTTGGTTTGAATGTGAATTTTTTTAACTCCTCCTCCTAGGGGATTCATACGATTAACACCAAACTTTCTGAACATGGTGGCAAGACATTGAAGATGTTAAATTGTGAATGGAAATTGGATATCTCAAACGGTGTTGCCATGGTGAGCGATTAGAGTAATGACAAAAAGGGAAACAGGAAGTTTCATATCTTGACATAATCCTTTTGCATTTACCCAGTTTAAATGCATATTGCCTGTGCACAGTTGCCCTAAAGCCACTGGAGTGGTGGTGGTGCCTGGGCCCGTCATCGATGCTTGCAGCTATATTTTATTATATACATTTCAATTATTAGCTTTTTTGTTTGTATTTCACCTATGTAGGTTTTATTACATATACATTGATTTGTGTTTCATAATTCAAATGGTAATGAATGTTTAACGGCATGTTTAATTTTGACAATCAGCCCTGCTATAGGGCAACATATTACATAAAAGGTCAATGTATGTTAAATTAACTGTTTTTCTTTTTCATTGGTAATAATGGTGGAAATGGATTTAAGGCAAGTTTTTATGTCTGAAAACCTACTCCAAGAAATATTCTCTGGAGTAAAAAGTGTGTGAAAACTAGCTCTGGTTTTCTCTATAATATTCTACATATAATGAAAATATATTATTCACCTTAACACATTCATAAACACACATCTTTTAGCAAAATATCCAGTTCATCTCTCTTACACACACACTCAGATTCAACCACTTGAAGTGTTAATCTCAGGTTAAACCAACCCAGGTGGCGTCTGAGAAATGATTGCCAGCGGCAGCAGCGGCCAGCAGACAATGGGCAGGTAATTTAAATGTGGATGGGGGCAGAGTTCATCTGTCTCTATAGAGATCATTAATATAAAGATTGATCTGTCTGTCTCTGTGTGTATGCTGTACCTGTGGGGACTCCAGGAGCTTTAACACAGCTGTAACCTCGAGCCGAAGGAAAGCTGTATGGAGCGATGGGTCTTGATCACTGATTAATGCATCACTGAAACATCAACACAGTGCAGTGAGTGCACACACACAGATACATTCGCTTATGTGAGTAAATGGCAATGGATCTCTTAAAATTCTGCTGTATTCCTGCATGGAAAATAAATATTCTGATGCTAAAATATAAAGGAATTATCTCAGCCTTGACATTCTCAACTGTATTAAAATATAACATCATAATTTTGACAGTTTTATTGTAACGCCAAAAAATGTCATGTTCTAACATTTTCTGTTCAACCCTGTTACTGCATGATTTTACCCTATTAAAAATGTAACATTTCATAGGATCGTGACACTCATGAAGTAATATTTGGACCCTCTCATTGGTGAGAAGTAATATTATCATTATAAAAAAATTGTTTGTAAAATTGTAATCAAAAAATTGTAAAAATCACTTTCCATTTTGTCAGTTTTACACAATTTTATTGTCGACTGTATTCATCAAATGTAACTAATCAACCCTGTAATTATAAGAACAATTATAAAACATATTTGTTATTAATACACTGTTTAACAGCTATAAACCAACATTTGGTTCAAATGAGCAAGCCCCTAATGAGTGATAGCTTAAATTACATTAAATATTCAACCCTGTTACCCATTCTTAATTTTACAAACTTTATTTAATATTTTATGGTTATTTAACATTTAACACTAGGAAAAAAGATCAGTGTATGTTCCAAATATATACACTCACCTAAAGGATTATTAGGAACACCATACTGATACTGTGTTTGACCCCCTTTTGCCTTCAGAACTGCCTTAATTCTACGTGGCATTGATTCAACAAGGTGCTGAAAGCATTCTTTAGAAATGTTGGCCTATATTGATAGGATAGCATCTTGCAGTTGATGGAGATTTGTGGGATGCACATCCAGGGCACGAAGCTCCCGTTCCACCACATCCCAAAGATGCTCTATTGGGTTGAGATCTGGTGACTGTGGGGGCCATTTTAGTACAGTGAACTCATTGTCATGTTCAAGAAACCAATTTGAAATGATTCAAGCTTTGTGACATGGTGCATTATCCTGCTGGAAGTAGCCATCAGAGAATGGGTACATGGTGGTCATAAAGGGATGGACATGGTCAGAAACAATGCTCAGGTAGGCCGTGGCATTTAAATGATGCCCAATTGGCACTAAGGGGCCTAAAGTGTGCCAAGAAAACATCCCCCACACCATTACACCACCACCACCAGCCTGCACAGTGGTAACAAGGCATGATGGATCCATGTTCTCATTCTGTTTACGCCAAATTCTGACTCTACCATCTGAATGTCTCAACAGAAATCGAGACTCATCAGACCAGGCAACATTTTTCCAGTCATCAACTGTCCAATTTTTGTGAGCTTGTGCAAATTGTAGCCTCTTTTTCCTATTTGTAGTGGAGATGAGTGGTACCCGGTGAGGTCTTCTGCTGTTGTAGCCCATCCGCCTCAAGGTTATGCGTGTTGTGGCTTCACAAATGCTTTGCTGCATACCTCGGTTGTAACGAGTGGTTATTTCAGTCAAAGTTGCTCTTCTATCAGCTTGAATCAGTCGGCCCATTCTCCTCTGACCTCTAGCATCAACAAGGCATTTTCGCCCACAGGACTGCCGCATACTGGATGTTTTTCCCTTTTCACACCATTCTTTGTAAACCCTAGAAATGGTTGTGCGTGAAAATCCCAGTAACTGAGCAGACTGTGAAATACTCAGACCGGCCCGTCTGGCACCAACAACCATGCCACGCTCAAAATTGCTTAAATCACCTTTCTTTCCCATTCTGACATTCAGTTTGGAGTTCAGGAGATTGTCTTGACCAGGACCACACCCCTAAATGCATTGAGGCAACTGCCATGTGATTGGTTGATTAGATAATTGCATTAATGAGGAATTGAACAGGTGTTCCTAATAATCCTTTAGGGAATGAATATATATATATATATATATATATATATATATATATATATATATATATATATATATATAAAGCTGTTACCATTCTTAATTTTACAGACTTTATTCATTTAATGGTTTATGGTTATTTAACATTTAACGCTAGAAAAATAAAATCACACAGATTTAGGTGTATATTCCAAATTTGGTAACAGGGTTGAATATTTTGCAGATCTCATATGAAATTAATATAGAAATGACTCTCATTGGTGGGAAATAATATTGATATTAAATGATAATAATCACTTTCAGTGTTGTAATTTTACACATTGTAGTGTAGACTGTATTCATTGTTTAAACATTCAACCCTGTTATTGCGAGAATAATTACAAAAACACATTTGTTGTGAATTTAGAGCTATATTTATATGAACAATATATCAACATTTGGTTTGAATTTAGCTAGTCCCTAATGAGTGGCATCTTAATGTTTGCCAAATCTAAACCCGTTACCCAGTCCACACAGTGTTGAAAATTCAGCCAATCTCTTAAAACCAATATGGACAATTACAAGCCAATTTATTTTAATTTAGTTTAAACTAGATTATCTATTTCCAAAGACAGTTTTATCTTAGAAAGTTTATTCGTTTTATATTTGTTTAATGCTTAGCACTAGAAAACAATGCAACCACACAGATTCACACGGGTATTCATGTTCCACATTTTGATAACAGAGTTGAATAAATTGCTAATTTCTTATAAAAATGAAAATAGAAAATGAATTTATTTTTATTTATTTAAAATTATATAGTTTTTTTAATTCCGTAAAATGAGTTTGGATGACATATGAATGTACTGAGGTGCCAATGGTTGCTTTTTTGGATTGCACAAAGGGAATGGCTAAAAAAAAAAATCATTTATGCAATACATATATTGATTTTGACTCGGCCGCTAAGGAGTACTTTTCTTTTCTGGATGTTAAGTGAATAATTTGCCTTTAACAATATCACAGTCCGTGCTTTAGGTGTATGACTTCTATGTGAGAAAAGCATCGAGTGAAAAACAGATTAGGAACACAGTCCAATGAGTTTAATGGCTTTGACAGTGCAAGTGCAGTCAATAACATGTTAATGCTTTTACAGCGCTCTTGATAAGAGTCTTTTTATGTCTACGCTTAAATCAATAAGCTTAAATACAGGCCAGTGAAGGCCAGTTCTGGCGTTGTGTGTGGGGATAAAAGTATGGATCATCATAACACATCATCACGTGGTCTCAACACAAATAAGCAGCCCAGTGAGTTAGTGCTCAGAGTGTACAGTAGCTTAAACACTGCGAACGATTAACAGCGAGACAGAGCATGGCAGGGCTGATTTGAAAATGTAATTTCGGAGGTGACATGCCACGCATACATTAAAGCGTTGTTAATAGAGAGCCAATGAAAACAAGGTCAGGAGCACATGACCTGAGAGTCAGTCTCTTAACCTGAGGAATGTCACAGTGCTCACGTAAGGCTTGCCCAAACGAACAGCTAATTATTATGGTAAATCAGGGCAGGGAACTGGTTTTTGGGAAAGTTCACTGGGCAAGAGGTGACGACATTACAATGTGTCTTGTGACAAAACTACCATTAAACAGAGTTCAGTCTGGAAGACTGAGAGGATGACTGCATCTCTATGGAAAGAATGATGCCATAACGCCACCTAGTGGTGGTTTCTGCACTTTTCATGACTCTCATCTAGTCCAGATACAGTTTAGAGCACATACCACAGTATTACAATTACATATTTTTTTATATGTATGATGGCATTACAGTTGTTGTTTTTATTAATATAGCTCCATGTATGATACAGTACAGCACCATTTTATTAACATAGTAGCCCTATATGTTTCCTTGCACATTTTTATGTGTAATACCATGTTTTTTAGACACGTAGACGTTTAGTAGTTTAACAATGCAATGCTTTTTGGGTTCTTTTTTCATATTCAGTTTTTGAAGCAAGCACCATGTAACATATATTTATTTTTGTATGTATTATGTCATACCACACTGTATAAAACTATATGATCAGTAAGTTATGGCAATATATGTTTTACATTGCTTTAACACATCAAAATAAGTTAAGCATTTTTCAATTATTGTATACAAGTTATACAAGATTCAACTCATTTTAGTAAAATGTAATTGTAAGTTGAAATGACTTAAACATCCAAGTTGATTGAACTTAAGAATGTAAGGCAGCAACTTTCATTTCAATACAATGTTTTCTTTTTTTTTTTTTTGGACATTTCCCATTCACCACAGCCCAAAGCAAGTTCTTAGACATGCAAAATGGTGATGGAAGATTTTATTATGAAAATTTAATGCATTTTTGAACAATTAATATCATGTAATATGGGCATGCCATATGTTGGGCTATGTTTGTAATAACATTATGAATTGGGGGTGGCATTTACAGTATTATTTTTAAATATAAAGTGTTTATTGGACATTTACCATGGTGTTTTTAGGAATGAACCAGCATGCTAAATGGTAATTCCATGTATTGTTGGGCATATTCTACAGTAATGAACTATTACCATGGTATTACCATTTGATGGTAACTGTAGTTTAAGCTGATCACAGCTATAAATGACCAGTTAGAATGTAATTATGACTACCAGTATGATTAGGTGTGTTTTGGTCACTGTCACGCTGGTTTTGGTTGATGACCACCCACGGCACATTGGTCAGTCTGGCCAGCTTGTGACAGTAACAGACCAGCATTGTCCATCTAAAACCAGTTAGGACTTGATCCAAACAACATCCCATTTCTCCATAACTCTCTCCTTTGGCTCATCTAAATACTCTTCCACTACAGTAAGCGTCATTTTAGGAGAAATCTGCCTATATTAAAAGAGAGGAAGTGTGAGAGGCTCCTGTCTTCATGCACCCCTGATCATGCGGTTGACAGGCCTGCGGCACGCTGGAACGGGCTGCTGGGCAGGAGCTTGAGTGAGTGTAATGAAACCCGCCGACAGGCCAGTCATATTTAGACAAGCCCGGCGATACAGCCGGCCCCAACCAGAACACTTACACTAAATACAGAGCCGAGTCAAAGGTGAGGAGTTGGAGAGACAGCAGTGAGGGCCAAACATCATGCATCAGTGATCGCTGTGTGTTGGTCTGTCTCGGACATGCAAAGCGCAGTCCATTTGGACACAGTGTCCAAGCTTTAAATGACAACATTACCAATTCATGAAAGAAGTGTCCTGACTGAGAAAGTGACTGACTGCACACGCCGCTGTACACGCATCAAAATGTAACAGAACAGCAGCCATTCAAAACGTATTTGTTAATTGATAAAATACAGTTTGTAGTCTACATACCTAAAAGACAATTAGCATGAATAATTAATTTATAAGTAAAAACATTGTCATTTTCATGGATTGTAATTACCTTAAAATACCTCAAATGTGAATTCTGAAATGCTTTAAAAATGTTGCTACAACTTTTAAAGGGGTCATGAACTGAGAAATCAAATATTCCTTGAGCTTTTGACATATAAGAGGTCATCATACTATAAGAATATCCTGTAAGTTTCAGAACAGAAAACTACCTTGTTAGTCTAAAAACAGCTTTTATTGTAACCAAGACCAGAGAACGACTCGTTGTGGAATGTGCCTATAGATCAGTGAAAGTGAAAGTCTGTCTCTGCAGAAGATCAACGCCTACTTCATCACTGTAACTTTGGCCCCGCCCACTGGTGTGTTAGTGAGATGATGAGGAGAGAAGAGATACAGGATCACTGGACAAAAAAATAACATTAACTTCCAAAGGATCCTAATGCTAGGAATGTGCTTATTTATTTTCAACAATGTGAATGTCTCAGATGAGCATTATTTGTTTGTTCGGTACATTTCACTGGGGAATCTTTGGTAAATCAGTCGCAATTTCAGCACAGACTTTGCAAACAGACTCTTACGATATGGACTTGAGAGTAATGCCACAACATGTAAGTAACTGTGTTAATTCTAATGCCTGATCTGTGACCAGTGATTTCTGATATGTAATGATTCATGTACAGTCAGATGTTCTTTGAAAAAAACAAAACATTACCGGAGTGCATCTTGAGACAAAACACACACACACAGTTTCTGCCAATCTCATGTTAATCTTGAGTACCTATAGAGTAGTATTGCATCCTTCATATCTCCAAAGAGTCCAAAGATTTTATCATAAAATATACACTGAACCGATTCTTTCTGAAAATAGCCGAACTCGTGGAGGCGTGCAGTGGGCGGAGTCAAGAGCGTGCACACAGAGACAGAGACAGACACACACACACACACACACACACACACACACACACACACACCTTCAGTTCACTATATGTTCATGTTGTTCACATTATATGCACTTACGTGCCAATTGCCAACAAAACACAGACAAATCTGGGAAAAGTGCCCATACAAGGAATTCCACCCTTTATGATGTCATACTCGAAAGAAAAAAACTTTCCAAAACTTGTTCGAAGGAGTGTATTTGGCACAGAAATACTCCATCATACAGTATAAATAAGAACGCATGAAAAAGCATTAGACACCCCCTTAAAAAAAAAAAAAAACTTTGAATTGACATTATTACAAAGTGCAGTTTTAAAAGTGTACAGTCATAATGTACTCTCTAAAAAGTAAACTTAAGAGGCCTTTTATTTCATTAATATTATATTATCTGCAAGTACAGTTTTAAAAATATAAAAGATTTTATTAAAATCTTTTATTAAAATAAAAGATTTGAAGTACAGTGACAAAGGCTACATTGTGAACAGATTCAAAGCAATTATTTGAATTATCAATTATACCAATGTAAAAGAAACATTTTTTGTAGTTATTTTAGTTATCTGAAAGGGCTGTAACTAGTTTAACTATTTTAAATTGTGCTTGAAACTGTAGCTTCCTTAGCTAAAAGCTGTTCCTGATCACAACGGTATAGTTTTTGTCGCGTCACATAACATAAAGCTTCAGGTTTAACAAAATGTAGTGCAAGGTGCCCTCTGAGAGATGCAGTTAAAATGATATTTCTGTGATTCATTTAGTATCTGCCAGTGGAAAGTGGCCTTTGCCGGCTCAGGTTATCCATGTCACGAAAATGACACTTCCCTCTTGTCCTAACACGTCTAATTGAGGAGCGGCCCTGTATTATTTCCCAGAGTGCTCAGTGGTGATTTGACAGATGGGCCAAGAGTGGAAAAAAGGGGGCCACCCACCCGCCTGTCACAGCTGTCAAAGGGCTGCGCTCCAATCATCTTCACATGACAACACGACCCGCCCCACATCTTAACTCTGAATGGCTAATGAGACCCTGTGGGACACCTTTTCTTGTCCTCTTTTCAGGTGGCAGGGTCATTTGCATGATAGCGCCAAGAGGAAACGTGTGAAAGAGAGAGAAAGCTGATGGAACGGGGCGGCAGCGCTCAGTATCGACCTATGATATTGATCAAGTCATGTGCACAGCTAATGATGTTCTTTCACTGAACATATGAGCCCGGTTAGAGAGAGAGATCATTACCCACCGAAAAACCAGTACTGATGTACAGTAGCTCAGCCTCACTGAAAGTCTGTCAAACTCACAAAAACATCTGCCAATACATTTCTGGAGAAAGAGATCAATTATTTTTCATTGTTAGCAAGAGTTTGCTTGTTAGCCATTGACTTTCTTAGTACATGTTCCTTGTCTTAATGGTCTAATGCTATTTCATGCATTCTGACTCATTTACACTGTTAAAGTGTAAAACATGACAAAAACATTTTTTTTTTAGTTTTTTTTTTTTAATATGGCCCTGTATGAGGTCATGAAGTGTGGAATTCCTTATATGGGCACTTCTCCCAGTTGAGCGCGCGCACACACACACACGTCAGCGAGCTTCGTTCGGGTTACGGGAGCCATCGGCAGACCTGGCATTTTGTTTTTAGACCACGAAACCAACAATGTCACTAAAGAAGTGTGTTTCTGGCTGTTAGGGAAAGATAATCTTGTTCAGCTTCCCAAATAACCTATCATTAAACCGTGGATGCAGTTTGTTCCCGGTCATGAGTGGAAACGGCATCAAATGTCTGTTTTGTTGGCAATCGGCACGCAAGTGCATATTATACAAACAACACGAATGCATGGTGAATCAAAAGTTATCCAGGGATAATGCCATGATGTATTGTTGTGTGTGTGTGTGTGTGTGTGTGTGTGTGTGTGTGTGTGTGTGTGTGTGTGTGTGTGTGTGTGTGTGTGTGTGCGCTCGTGACTCCGCCCACTGCACGCCTCCATGACTTTGGCTGTTTTTGGAAAGACTCGGTACAGTGTATCTGTCTTTGCAATACTACTCTATACTCAAGATTAACATGAGATCGGCAGAAACTGTGTGTGTTATGTACCCTTTAAATGTATACGATTCATCAGTGCATGTGATATACATATTATAAAAAAAATCTTCATAATTTTTGTTCATTTTGTTCATCTCAGAAACTATTTTCTTTTTTGGCTGATATCATATTTTGAGGCTGTATGCACCAGCTGCTTAGCTCACTGGAGCTAATAAATCTTATTGATTTCCTTGGTTTCATCAAACCCTCAAAATGTATAGTTCTGTCATCATTTTGTTCTTCCGAACCTCTACGATTGCGTGAAACACAAAAGAAGACATTTTGTAAAATGCCTCAGTGTTTTGCTTGTTACAACACAATGTTTGTTTTCCACGCAATGAAAGTCAGTGATGTTCAATGTTGTTTGGACTCTAACATTCTTCATAATAAGTGAAATTGAACTGTGGGCATCTGGTGCAAGTCAGAGATAGAGTTGAGTGTCATCTGCATACTGGTGAAATTAAATATTGTACTGATTAATTACACCAGCTAAAGGAAGCATGTATAGGTTAAATAATAGAGGTCCCAAAATTGAGCCTTGAGGAACACCACAAGAAATGACATAATGCCTGGAGGTGTAGGTGCCCAGTGTAACATACTATTTCCTGTTGCTTAAGTAAGATCTGAGCCAGTCAAACATGAAGTCAGTAGAGTAGAATCTCGTGATCAACGGTGTCAAAAGCAGCACTCGGATCTAATAGAACAAGGACTGCCAAGTTTCCTGACTCCCGAATAACTTGCAGATCGTTCAGAACCCTAATCAAGGCTGTTTCTGTGCTGTGGTTTGACAGGAAGCCACCCTGAAATGTCTCATTAAGTGTACTGACATTGAGATAGTCACTGAGCTGTATGGATACTATTTTTTTTCCCCAATAATTTTACCAAGAAATGGTAGATTAGAGATTGGTCTGTAGTTACTGAGCACAGAAGAATCAAGATTACTTTTCTTCAGCAGGGGCCTAACACTTGCAGCTTTAAAAATGTGTGGAAAACATTTTTAAAACTGAAAGGGTGGAATACAGGTTGGGTTATGAGTGAAAACAGCATATTTTCTTAGCGATAGATGCTATTTACACAGTGCAAATACTGATATATTCTGTTTACAAGAAGCAGTTTCTGAATATGTGTAAATAGTAATTAGATGCTATTTATACTTAATTTTGATACATTCTGTCTGTACCTCAGTATTGTTGTACATTAACAGGATGCAATAATAACAGAGTGTAAATGATTATATTTATTAAAATGATTAAATGGATGCCGCCTTAATGTGACAATAAAAGCCTTCCCTACACCACCTACCCCTAACCCTTCCCAATGCATACTTTTTTATTATTAAATATTTCGTTAGACACTTCATTTCCACTTTTAGAACATTTTCTTCATTTTTATTGAAAGTAAATGCCTTTCCGATGTGATATGTGATGGGAAAAGGGAGAAGAGTGAGCTCGGCAAAAGGCAGATTCGGGTCAATCCCATTAAAACCCATATCCTTGAGCCTTACGCTTTACTGACTATGCCACTGAAGACATTGAAGACGTTGTTTTTCTCTTTTGGCCCAACCTGGCATTGTTAGGCGGAGCTAGTGTAAATAGCGCTTGCCAATAAGGTGCGCTATTTGTACTTGGTGTAAATAGACACTCTGTATTTTTTGAATACAGGTTGGGAATGACATGAAGGTGAGTAAATGATGACAGGATTTTCATTTTTCGGTGAACTATTCCTTTAAGGTCTACCTCCATTCTGGGATAAAACACTTTCCACCATCCAATCAATTTCCAATGGATCCTACTTTTTTCTCGTGAAATACCCTAACTCTGAAATAAACCACATTATGAAAGTCAAATGGTTGGTAAATGCAGTATTTTCTCAACATCTGGAAAACTGAGGTTTAAAATAAATCCAAACACACAATGAAATAACACTGAAACTCTAATAACATTACTCTGTAATGTTCATAAATATAAAGCATTTACAAATATCGGTTGATAAGACGGTCTACAAAGTTTTACAGTACATTCAAAATAAAGCATCTATATCTATACAAAATATACCAAATCATCTGAATTGTACTCTCTTGTGCAGACCTATAAAGGATTATCAAATGATCAGTGGGGCAGATAACTAACACTTCACACTGAATCACACACACCAAAACAGAAGGAGCGTCTGCGTGAGCGCCACAGCTCGGCACGCGTGAAAATGTGCATTAGCATTTTAAAGAGCTTGACTTAATCCCATTAAATCCAGTTAGATTTCATTTCGCACCTTCAATAAAATATCGCCGCCTGCCATGGCGCCGCCTAATGAGGCTTAACAGCCTTTTCATTAAGCAAAGTTATTAAAGGTCTAAACATCAGCGCTCCATCAAACGCAACACTGGAGGCCATAAAGAGAAACATTAGGATATGATTTCACACCGTAAGGGATCAAAGCCGTGTGATGCCGTCTACATAAAGGACTGTTTTGTTCCCATATGTTGTCACCGTCTGTAGCGTTTAAAGCCAAACGGACCGCCCCATGCATTACATTTAACTTCATTCTGGTCAATCAAATTAAAAACAATTATTTAAGGAACATTTAATACTGCAGACAGATCAGCACAATTGGAAAAAGTAAATCATTGGTTTTGGTAAATTAAGCAAGTGCAGTTAGAGGACGGTCACGCTCTGGATCTTTCAGGATGGATGTTAGAGCGTCCAGAGCTTCAACGGTCACAACGAGATGGCCAATAACTTCACTGCTGTCCTGAACGTCCACAACTGCAGTGAGGGACAGGAAAAAAACAAGAACGTTTAAAGATCAACAAGTGGCACTTTCCACAAATAGGGTATACATTGTTGTCTCATATAAAAAAAAAAAGCCACAAATAATACCATGTTATTTAGAGAAAGAATTATTACATGTAAGTATTATTAATATGTGTTCGATTAATTAATATAAACATTTAAACGTTAAATGTCTGTACCCCCTTTAAAATAAGGATTTTGGCTTGGTCTGGACTTTTTGGACTGTATGCAACAATTAATATCATACAATAATAATTTTGACAATCTGTTTAATTGACATTAACTGAATTAGATTAATTATAATTCATTATAATTTAATTAATTATAATCTTGACCAATGACCAAAATGACCAAAAATTACTGATTAAAACTACAATGCTTCAATAAATTCTGATCCTTTCTATGACATGGTAGAAAGACATGGACATTTTGATGATTGATTGATTGATTGATTGATTGATTGATAATAATAGTTCACTGATTCTTGAGATAAGGGACAAAAGATGTTTTAGATAAAACATGATAAAAAATAAAAACAAACACTACATTATTAAAAATTGGTATTTTTGTAGAGAAAGGTCTCAGATAATGAACCATGTAAGGGAAAAGGCTTATTTATTCACTCCATAACTTAATTTGTGTCAACTCCGTCAAACAAAAAGCATACTAATTTAATTTAAACTATCCGAAAACAATGTAAAGTCTTCAGTTATGTAATATATGTAATATATATAATTCATATGTAATATATATATATAATTCAGTTAAGGAACTATTAGTTCAGTTTATGAGCTAAGTCATAAAATACATTCTCTGTTTATTTTTTGTTTGTTTTCACACTATTATGAACAACCCGGTTTCTAAATACCTTAATTCTCCTCCCTCCTTTTAATATTAAACATATATCACCAATGTTTTTAGGTAATTAAGACATAATATCATGTAGTTCCACTGATGTTTTAACATTTTTACACAATAAATTGAAAAAGAATAAGACATTTCTTTCAAAATGAACAAAAACCTTCACCTGACGGATTTGACAAATACTGACGGTGTAAAATACTGACAGAGTTGACAAATACTGACAGTGTAAAATACTGACGGTGTTGACAAATACTGACGGAGTTGACAAACACTGACAGTGTAAAATACTGACGGAGTTGACAAACACTGACGGTGTTGACAAATACTGATGGAGTTGGCAAATACTGATGGAGTTGTCAACTCCGTCAGTATTTTACACGTCAGTATTTGACAAATACTGATGTGTAAAATACTGACGGAGTTGACAAATACTGAGGTGTAAAGTTAAGACAATGATGGAGTTGACAAATACTGGCGTGTAAAATACTGATGGAGTTGACAAATACTGACAGAGTTGACAAATACTGACGTGTAAAATACTGATGGAGTTGACAAATACTGACAGAGTTGACAAATACTGATGTGTAAAATACTGATGGAGTTGACAAATACTGACGTGTAAAATACTGACGGAGATGACAAATACTGATGGAGTTGACAAATAATGACGTGTAAAATACTGACGGAGTTGACAAATACTGACGGAGTTGACAAATACTGACAGAGTTGACAAATACTGGCGTGTAAAATACTGACGGAGTTGACAAATACTGACGTGTAAAATACTGACGGAGTTGACAAATATTTACTTGTAAAATACTGACAGAGCTGACAAATGCTGATGGAGGTGACAAAAACTGATGGAGTTGACAAATATTGACGTGTAAAATACTGACATGTAAAATACTGATGGAGTTGACAAATACTGATGTGTAAAATACTGTCGGAGTTGACAAATACTGACAGAGTTGACAAATACTAATGTGTAAAATACTGACGGAGTTGACAAATACTGACGGAGTTGACAAAGGTTGAGCTGAGGCCAAATATACAGTATATGTAAATAGAATCATGAAATAGCATTAGAATAATTCCCCATATGCAAAAAAACATATTAAATTACATTATGCAGACTTTTTGAGAGCACTTGTCAACCATCATTCATAAAGCCTGACGGAGTTGACAAAATTGAATGTTTTTCCATCTTAACCATGTGTTGTATAGTGGAGCAATTTAGTTTTTTTCCTCAGTTGTAGCTGCCTTAATAAATTTATCAAAATGGCAAGATTTATCCTACAACTATTTACAGAAACTATTCCACTGCGATGACGGAGTTAACATGTTAAGGCTGTGACCACAGAGACTTCAGTATTGTTTGTTTAAAATATAAAAAAAATCTATAACTTCCAGGACTTTGTGTGAGATCCACAATGAGCAGGAAATAGTAAGTGCTCCTCAGAGTTAAAGCTGCCCACGACTCTGCCTGATTTATTCAGAATTATAAAAAATCCTGACGGAGTTGACGCAAAGTGAGGACAAACTGTTATAGCTATTTTTTAAATGGAAATATAATTCAATATTTACTTGTATTGTTAGATGTCTTAAAGATCTCCGAACGCTGTGTATTTTTTAATTTGTTGCATTTTTAAACACTATGTTTGGCAGTTTTACATCGTGACCTCATGCTGAGGACAGGTTAGATTGCATGTGTTTACAAGGATAGAGTGTGCTTTTAAAATAATACTAAAGAAATTATTTAAAAGCATAAGCAATGAATGTCCTGAGTATACAAATTTCCCTTAGATGTAACTTAAGTATTTTTATTGTGTTGATATTCTTACTTTTTAAACATAAATAGGGCTTTTGTGTTTGGGACATGTTTTGTCCCTTATCTCAAGAATCAGTGAAATCTTTAATTTTTGAGAAACATAAGTTTCCATTTAAACCAAAATTATATCCCAAATTAACTAGACCCCACTGAGCAACCCTGTTACTTGCACACCTACAACATTCTGGCATACTTTTCATCTTATACATTTTATTGTCTTTTTCATGTTTATGGCTATAAATAAATAAACTGGACTTTCTTAAGTTAATTGTGTCCTAAGATCTGGTAACAGGGTTATACATATACACACACACACACACACACACACACGTGTATTATATAATATATATATATATATATACACATACAATTTGACCTTCTGAGTTGGATGAACAACAAAGGTTCAGAGTTTAAATATCTCCTTTCACGGATACCGAAAAAGAGAGTTTCAGGTCCTATTTGTGGAAATTACCCAAAAAACTAAGTAACCAAGATCTGAGATGACATTCTGATATTCACACTAAACTAAAACTTTGGTTGTGAGTCTTGTGACTGGACTTCACAATGGAATTTTGTGATGCAAAGTAAAGCACGTACCGCTCAGGCTCACGTCCTTCATGTCTCTGCGTTTGTCCATGATATCGAGGATACGCAGGTAGGCCACGCCCACATCCTCACACTCCTCATCCTGCTCCTCCTCTTCAGGAGGGTCACTCACCACCGTGAACTTTATGCTGTCACAGACAACCAACGAGTCAGTTGCTTATCGGAGCTGTACAGTGAAGTGTAGCATACAGTAGGACAGGGGTATTCAATTAAAGTTCCAAGACGTGCAGTCTCTATATGTCCTTTCCCCAAAAGCACTTATTGTTAATGATATAATTACAGATAATAATCTAGATGTGCTGTGTTTGACAGAAACCTGGCTAAAACCTGACGACTACATTACTTTAAATGAGTCCACCCCACGAGATTATTGTTATAAACACGAGCCGCGTCTGAAAGGTAAAGGGGGAAGGGTTGCTGTAATTTATAATAATATCTTCAGTATTACTCAGAAGTCTAGTTTCAAATATAATTCTTTTGAAGTTTTGGTGCTTTATCTAATCTAATCTAATCTAATCTAATCTAATCACCTTTATTTATATAGCGCTTTTAACAAGTCCAATTGTTTCAAAGCAGCTTCACATTGTTAAAAGGAAAATAATGCAACAGAATTTGTACAGCCGTTCTGGTGAAACAGTGATGTTATCCAGCTAATTTCAAGTATCATATAGCGTCAATGCGGGCAGATCGGTAATATAGAAGAAATTTAGGTGTCCCCAACTGAGCAAGCCAAAAGCCAGAGGCAACGGTGGCAAGGAACCAAAACTCCTTCAGGGTCAGAATGGAGAAAAAAACCTTGGGAGAAACCAGGCTCAGTCGGGGTGCCAGTTCTCCTCTGGCCGACGAACAAACAGTGTATGATTATAATTCTGGCAACATAGCAGATCTTAATTCATATTAGGCAAATAGATATTTGTTAGATTATTCGAGAGATTGGAGTCGTCACGCCGAAGACGGGTTTAATGAGGATGTCGTGTCGATGCAGCATTTACGGGGGGAGTTTATTTGACATGTTCTCTGCAGACACTCCAGGGATGCGTTGGTCATGTCCAGGCGCTGGTCCACCATCTGATCTGGATACGGCCTTTATGTAGCATTATGTAGTGTAATTGATAAATCCCGTTTGACATTTGTGTTGGCTACTGTATACAGGCCACCAGGGCACAATACAGACTTTATCAAAGAATTTGCTGACTTTCTATCCGAGTTAGTACTGGCTGCAGATAAAGTACTAATTGTTGGTGATTTTAATATCCATGTAGATAATGAAAAAGACACATTGGGATTAGCATTTAGAGACATTCTAAACTCTATTGGAGTAAGTCAACACATGTCAGGACCCACTCATCGCCTTAATCATACTCTAGACCTAATATTGTCACATGGAATAAATGATGATACCGTTGAAATTCTGCAGCAGAGCGACGACATCTCAGATCATTACCTAGTATCATGTATACTTAATTTAGCTAAGGCTGCAAAGCCGTCTCCTCGCTTCAAATATGGCAGAACTATCACTGCAGCCACTAAAAATTGCTTTTTAAATAATCTTCCTCATCAGTTTCATCTCCTCAGCATCCCAGATAGCCTAGAGGAACTCGATGTTGCAACAGAAACTATTGACTCTCTTTTTTCCAGCACTTTAGACACAGTTGCTCCCCGGCGCTTAAAGAAGATTAAAGAAAATAGTCCAACGCCGTGGTACAACAAGCACACCCGGGCCCTTAAAACAGCAGCCAGAAAAATGGAGCGCAGCTGGAAGAAAACAAAACTAGAGGTTTTTCGTAATTCATGGAAAGAGAGCATGATCGCATACAGAAAGTCCATAAAAACTGCTAGATCTGCTTATTTCTCGACTCTCTTAGAAGAAAACAAACACAACCCTAGGTATTTATTTGATACAGTGGCTAAGTTAACCAAAAATAAAGCTTCTACTTCTGATGGTTGTAAACAGCACAGCAGTAATGACTTTATGAACTTCTTTCCGAGTAAGATCGATAACATTAGGAAGAAAATTATAACCATGCAGCCGTCTACTACAGTGTCACATCAGACAGAGCATTGTTGTGTCACTGAGAAAAAAATTACATTCATTCACTGCTATAGGAGAGGAAGAATTGGCTAAACTCGTTAAATCATCTAAATCAACAACATGTATGCTCGACCCTATACCGACTAGGCTGTTAAAAGAGATGCTACCAGAGGTCATAGATCCTCTTCTTAATATCATTAACTCATCTTTGTTATTAGGATATGTACCGAAAACTTTTAAGTTGGCTATTATCAAACCACTTATTAAAAAACCTCAACTTGATCCTACAGAATTAGTCAATTATAGGCCGATCTCAAATCTACCCTTCCTGTCAAAAATACTGGAAAAGGCAGTGTCTTCACAATTATGTTCCTTTTAGAAAGAAATGGTATCTGTGAGGATTTCCAGTCAGGATTTAGACCGTATCATAGTACTGAGACTGCTCTCATCAGAGTTACAAATGATTTACTCTTATCATCCGATCGTGGTTGTATCTCTCTATTAGTGTTACTCGATCTTAGCGCTGCATTCGATACTATCGACCACAACATTCTTTTGAATAGACTCGAAAATTATGTTGGCATTAGTGGAACTGCATTGGCATGGCTTAAATCATACTTATCTGACCGTTATCAGTTTGTACAAGTTCAGTATGGAGTACAGCAGGGCTCAGTGCTAGGACCGTTGCTCTTCACCCTGTACATGCCACCACTGGGAGATATCATTAGGAAGCATGGCATTAGTTTTCACTGTTATGCTGACGATACTCAGCTCTATATTTCTTCACGCCCTGACGAAACTTACCAATTCACAAGATTAACGGAATGCATAGCTGATATAAAACATTGGATGTCTAGTAATTTCCTGCAACTTAATTCAGAAAAAAATTAATTTTTAATTATTGGACAAAAAAACTCTGCAAGTAGTAACCTAGAATACTGTCTAACACTCGATGGCTGCTCTGTCAAGTCCTCGTCGTCAGTTAGGAACCTGGGTGTGCTCTTTGATACCAGTCTTTCATTTGAAAGCCACGTTTCTAACATCTGTAATACTGCATTCTACCATCTTAAAAATATATCTAAATTACGGCACATCCTTTCGATGCAAAATGCTGAACAGTTAATTCATGCGTTCATGACCTCAAGGCTAGATTACTGTAATGCTTTACTGGGTGGTTGCCCTGCTCGCTTAATAAACAAACTGCAGCTGGTCCAAAACGCAGCAGCTCAAGCTCTTACTAGAACAAGGAAGTATGACCATATTAGCCCGGTTCTGTCAACACTGCACTGGCTCCCTATTAAACATCGTATACATTTTAAAATCTTGCTTATTACTTACAAAGCACTAAATGGTTTAGCTCCCCAGTACTTGAGCGAACTCTTAACGCATTATACTCCATCACGTCTATTGCGGTCTCAAAACTCTGGCCAGTTGATAATACCTAGAATATCAAAATCAACTGCAGGTGGTCG
This sequence comes from Paracanthobrama guichenoti, assembly GCA_018749465.1. Lineage (NCBI taxonomy): Eukaryota > Metazoa > Chordata > Actinopteri > Cypriniformes > Gobionidae > Paracanthobrama > Paracanthobrama guichenoti. The sequence goes on from CM031967.1 coordinate 27,083,084, forward strand.
ATCCTTTTCCTATTTAGCACCTAAACTCTGGAACAGTCTTCCTAGCATTGTTCGGGAAGCAGACACACTCTGTCAGTTTAAATCTAGACTAAAAACGCATCTCTTTACTATGGCTTACACATAAAACATTATCAATTTCTATTATTCAAATCAATAAATGACTGTTAGGCTGCATTAACTAGGTCAGCCGGAACCGGGAACACTTCCCATAACACCTGATGTACTCGTTACATCATAAGAAGAATGGCATCTACGCTAATGTTAGTCTCTCTGTTTATCCCGAGGTTTACTGCAGTCAGCCGGATCCGGGCCGTATCCAGATCAGATGGTGGACCAGCGCCTGGACATGACCAACGCATCCCTGAAATGTCTGCAGAGAGCATGTCAAATAAACTCCTCCCCGTAAATGCTGCATCGACACGACATCCTCATTAAACCCGTCTTCGGCGTGACGACTCCAATCTTTCAAATAATCTTATGAATATCTATTTACCTAATATGAATTAAGACCTGCAATGTTGCCAGAATTATAATCATACACTGTTTGTTCGTCGGCCAGAGGAGAACTGGCACCCCGACTGAGCCTGGTTTCTCCCAAGGTTTTTTTCTCCATTCTGACCCTGAAGGAGTTTTGGTTCCTTGCCACCGTTGCCTCTGGCTTTTGGCTTGCTCAGTTGGGGACACCTAAATTTCATCTATATTCCCGATCTGCCCGCATTGACACTATATGATACTTGAAATTAGCCGGATAACATCACCGTTTCACCAGAACGGCTGTACAAATTCTGTTGCATTATTTTCCTGTTAACAATGTGAAGATGCTTTGAAACAATTGTTTCGCTATATAAATAAAGGTGATTTGATTTGATTTGATTTGATTTGATTCCCAGTGGAGATCTAGACAATACTCTTTTGGAACAGTTATACATTTCCAATAGTCAAAAACATAAACTAATAAGCAAAACTCTCGTCATGAGCGCAAAACAAAGTTAACTAGTAACTGCATAGTTTTTTTTTTTGTCTTCCCTTGCCATCTAAATCATTTTCTAAATTATAACATTTAAATATACTTATAGTAGAAAATATTTATGATGTAGTATTTTAGTATTTTGTGGTATTTTAATTGCTATTACTCTTAGGTCCTATTTCTGAGAGATGCACAGAAACGTCAATGTGGCTATTTGATTTGCAACCGCGATTTCATTCATGGAGTTTACACTCGTTCACTTCACACACTCATTATTGCATAGTGATTTTAGAGGTTTATGTATAACATCGTGCTACAAGGAGTGAATGTGTCTGCAGAATATTTTTCCTATTGTTCGGTAGAATTCATTTTGACCCACCCCTAGTATACACTACACAACAATATATTACACACAAACAACAAATGACTGAGATCACACTAGAGAAAGAGATTGTAGATCAGAAAGTGTCTCACTGCTCTAGTTGTCTGTTCCGGCCTTCCAGCACTGCTCTCAGAGTTTGTCGTCTGGGCTGGTTATTCTCCATGTCCACATGGATCACTGTCAGAACAATACATGTTGTTTAAGTTTATTTCTTTATATTGATGTTTTAAAATATTGATGGTTTAAAAAGTACATTTATTTGGCATGGTTTAGTAAAATAATACAGCTACAGGAATCCATTATGTGCCCAATATGGTTGTGGAAGCACAATGTTAGCCACTGTAGGTTTAGGACACTTGGTGCAACAGTTATGAGCAAATTATTCCTGATTTTGCACTGTTTGACCACAACAAGAAACTGTTCTGTATGGAAACTTGCTTCCACCATGGAAAAATAAACATTTATTTTCATAACTGTGATTTATAAATGTCAGAATTGAGATGAAAAGGTCGCAATTATCTTTTTTATTTATTATTTAGAGGCAAAAATAAGCTTCCATCATTCTGGAAGGTCGATCCATCAAAGTTTATGATCAATTTCAGTAATTTGTTAGAGGTAAATAGATGTCTGCATTCTTTCGGGACCCACAATGGTGCATTTTTGAAGAGAAATAAACAGTATAAAATTCAAAATGGTGGGCAGTCAATATGGTTAAGTATAATCGTTCTCTGGGTTACCCAATGAATCTAAAGGGAGCAGAGGCATGACTTCAGATCAAGTTACCCAGGTTGGGCAGAAATTTAAGCCACTAAGTTTATTAAACTTGGCATTAAATCCCAGGAATTGTAGGATGTATGTTTCTAGACCAGTGCTTCCCAACTTTGTTCCTTCAGGCATGCCAATATTACACATAGAGTCTTCCTTATCTAACCATCTATTTGAAGTTCTGGAGTCTCTGCTAACAAGCTGATAAGTTGAATTTGATTAGGAAGAGAATATATGTACTGTTGGTGTGCCTCCAAGAAACCTATTCTAGGCTTTGCTTACATCGATCCAGATACATTTGAAAACACGGTTTTCATTTTTAAAATGCTCTCCATCCACACTAGGGTTTTCAATCAAGTGCTCACTGAGATGATACCAATAGACCAGAGTCTCAGAGTTCTCACCCTATTCTTCTGGCATGATAATTTTATTAGCAAAATATCCCACCACTTACTAGTGCGTCCAGGTCTCACTCAATCCTAAAATTCCACGTAAGGTCTAAAACGCAATTAGCCTCATGTTTTGCTGCAGGACAGCAATTGCAAGTAAATTTTCTGCAAATTTAATATGAAGAGTAACATTTATCTTTATCAACACTGAGAGAGTGAATAGCACACAGCAGGCACATCCCGGTTATAATCAGATATCTATGGGTACAATATGCATCACATGACTAAACCTGCATTATTGTTTTCAAATACCTCCATTTCCACTCAACACTACAACGCAAACAGTTTTCACATTTATATACGCAGGAGAGCATCTTCAAAAAAGCTCAGTTTTCAAAGAATAAAAAAATAAAATAAATGCCCTCAGTGCCAAAACTTAGAGAAAACGATGCATTTTCAAATATATCCGGATTAGTGTAGACTTCACCCTAGACTAAAGCAGAAAAATGTGACTGAGTTTATGGTGGCTCTAGTAGGTTTGAGGTGTAGAACTCAAAATTGGTCAGAAGAAGGTTTAGAGATTTCTTAGTCATTGCACCAATTTTCACAACTTTTTACCATAAGGTTAAGAGGCTGTCATTGACAGACCAGAAAAAGAAGAACAAATACAATGGCTGGTATTGCATGGATATGTTGTTCACCATTGCTAAAGTTGTAGGAGACACTGTGTCCAGACAGTGGCTTCTTTAGGGACAGCGGGGTCTCGACTGACGGCAGGCCCAGGAAACAGTACTCCACAAACAGTCGGACGATTCCACTGTCTTCCGCCACTCTTGAGCCTGGCTTCAGACTCAGAGAAACGATCTCCACACGAATGCACTCGGACGGCTGGTGGAGCAAAGCATCACATAACCTTATCAAAACTGACATGGTGAGACTCGCTCTGAATCTTCAGGGACTCCAATCACTCTCAACATCTGACAGAACATCCACCAAGAATATTCCACCGTTTAAAATGATGGACACCGAAAAAACGACATCTCTTTCCTGATGTAGACGTGTAACCTACAGGGCATAGTTCTCTGATAATGATGAGGGCTGGAGAAGTGTTGTCTATCCATGTATCATTTGATTCAATCTGTCAAACAAACTGTCCAAATTGACGGAGTTTTTAGGCCATTAAGTTTGTGCCGACAGCAGTCATTAGATCTCTGTTCCTTTCCACAGTCCTCTTAGGACACAAAATGAGCTAACATTAAAGGGATCGTTCACCCAAAAATGAAAATTCAAAAATGACTTGCCCTCATGTCGTTCTAAACCCACAAGACTTTTGTTAATCTTTGGAACACAAATGAAGATCTTTTTGATGAAATCTGAGAGCTTTCTGTCCCTCCATTGACAGCTACGCAACTACCACTTTGACGCTTCAAAAAGTTAATAAAAGAGATAAAACTAATCCATATCAATTCAGCGGTTTAAGTCCAAATTTTCTGAAGAGACTTGATCACTTTATATGATGAGCAGATTTAATTTAGGGTTTTATTCAAATTTAAACATTCATTCTCGTGTTACGCAGCACATTTGAGCTTCAGCGAGAACCAATGAGGTTCATTCTGGTGTTACGCAGCACGTCTGAGCTTCAGCGAGAACCAATGAGGTTCATTCTCGTGTGCGAGAACCAATGAGGTTCATTCTCGTGTTACGCAGCACGTTTGGGCTTCGCTATCCAATATCCTGTGTTGAGGATGTACATTTCTCTGAGACTATACACAACATAGTTTTGTCAAGAGATACCAAACATTTGGATATTTTGTCTATAACAATTTCCTCTCTGTAGGTTTAAAACATAAGTTGTTGAAAACAAATAACGAACAGTAGATGCACTGTATTTATTTGTGATTATCAACTGATTCTTTTAAAATTGTTTCTTTTAAACATCTTTCATAATATGGTTGAGAACCTAAGAGCAAAATTCCTTTCCAAGTTAGTGGCAGGTGACATTTATGTGCAGAACAATGCATTAATTATTAATTTATTTTGATTAAATTCTTATGGGCACTATTGCATATAAGTTCACAAGTTTGAGGTTAGAAAGGGTTCTGAATGTAGTCTTTTATGCTCACCAAGGATGCATTTATTTGATCAGAAAACAGTAATAATGTGAAATATCGTTATAATTTATAAAATGTAAGTTATTCCTATAATGGCAAAGCTGAATTGTCAGCATCATTACTCCAGTCTTCAATGTCACATGATCCTTCAGAAATCATTCTAATAAGCCCAAGAAACATTTCTTATTAATATCACAGATGAAAAAGTTTATGCTGTTGAATATTTTTGTGGAAACCGTGATACATTCTTTCAAAAGAACCGCTTTTATTTGAAATAGAAATCATTTGCAACAATGTAAAAGTCTTTACTGTCACTTTTGATCACTTTAATGCATTTGTTGAACATGCAAAGACACACCTGTTTTTTATGCTGTGTGCTCTGAGCAGGAACTATGCAGTCATCGCTATCATCATCATCATCCTCACCCTGTACGTCTGCAGAGAGAACAGAGCATTTTCTTTATTATGGTCAGTTGGTAAGAGAGAACGTTACGCACCGGCAGATCATTAGATGGATCGTTCCTAGTCTCATTTCATATGGAAGGTGCTTGTGAACAGAGTGGATTGTTTATTTTCTTGTCGTCCATCTCTCGCAGTGGTCTCAGCGGCCCGCAGCAGGTAAGAGAGAGAGATGTTAGACATGAACACTTTAAAGACAGCCTCTTGGCCAAGGTCAACACACATTAACATTTATGTTGTTGGTTGTCAACAGGAAACACATCAGATTATTGGCAGCAGCAAATTAAATATTAATGATTCTCTTCTCGTTCGAAAAACAATAGCACAGCTGCTTCCTCATATGAAACTGAATACTAACACTCAGCACTAAGTATTGGTTTACCAAAACATGTGGCTCTATTGAATACAAGCCGAAGCACAGGGGCCTTCCTGTCCACAACAACACAAACATGTTTTATTCCAGAAGCACCTTATGTTTGTGGTAACATGGAATCTAAAATAAAATTAAAGGGATAGTTCACCCAAAAATGAAAATTAGCCCATGATTTACTGAAGTCATTCTAGGTGTATATGTCATTCTTCTTATATGTATATGACGATCTTAGAGCCAGGATAAGTTTTCAGCGGGACATGAGAGACTGTAATATCTATTGTTTGTCTGAAACATGGCTCACGCCCGCGGTCCCAGACACAGCTGTGACGCCGTCGGAGAACTTCTCTGTTTTTCGGATGGACAGAACAGCCGAGGCCGGTAAATCCAAAGGCGGTGGAGTATGCTTCATGATCAACAAGAAATGGTGCGACCCCAGGAACATCACCATTCTCTTGCGGTCCTGCTCGCCTCATCTGGAACATTTAACAATCATTTGCCGCCCATTCTATCTGCCTAGGGAGTTTTCTGCGGTCGTCGCGACCGCCGTTTACATTCCACCGCAGGCAGACACAGGGCTGGCTTTATCTGGCCTTCATGATGTTGCCAGCGGCGTCATAAACAAACACCACGATGCTGCTTTCATCGTCACGGGCGATTTTAACAAAGCAAACCTAAAGAAAGTCTTGCCAAACTTTCACCAGCACGTCTCCTTTCCTACACGAGGAGCAAACACACTGGATCATTGCTACTCTCCGTTTAAGAACGCCTATAAAGCGCGGTCACTTCCAGCGTTTGGCAAATCGGATCATGCCGCCATTTTCCTCACACCTGAATACAGACAAAGGCTTATTCAGGAACCCCCGGTGAAGCGGGAAGTTAAATGCTGGTCGCCCCATTCAGAGACCGCGCTACAGGCAGCTCTGAATGATGTGGATTGGGACATGTTCCGAACGAGTTCAGCTGACGTAAGCGAGTTCACAGATATGGCGCTTTGCTTCATCAACACGCTTACAGAGCAAGCCACGCAAACAATAACAATAACGTCCGTCTCAAATCAGAAACCGTGGGTGGACAATTCAATCCGTGCTGCAGTGAACACACGCACTGCCGCTTACAACGCCGGTCTCCTATCAGGGAATATGAATGACTACAGATCGTCCTGCTATGCTCTCAGACGCACAGTTAAAGCCGCAAAGCTCCGTTATAAGGATCGAGTGGAGTCTCATTTCCAACTCAACGACTTGCGGCGCATGTGGCAAGGTCTGAGGTCCATCTGCTCTTTTGGATCTAAATCCTCTGCAGAGGTGAGAGCTGATCCGTCGCTTGTGGATGAGTTAAACTCTTTCTACGCTCGCTTTGACTGTAACCCCGGCAACGCGACTCCGCCAAGTGGCGCGTCAGAGGGAATTACTCAGAGCAGCAACAACCACGTGATCTCTGTCTCGGAGGATGAAGTTCGGAGGGCACTCAAGCGTGTGGACGTCAGGAAAGCTGCTGGGCCGGATGGTATTTCAGGCCGTGTTCTGCGGTCCTGTGCTGATCAGCTCGTCGGGTTGTTTACATCTATCTTTAATGAGTCCCTCGCTACATCTGTGGTCCCCACCTCCTTCAAAAAATTCACTATCATCCCTGTCCCTAAGAACAGTAAACCCTCTTGCCTAAATGACTATCGTCCAGTGGCTCTCACATCTATAGTCATGAAGGTCTTTGAGAGACTCATTAAAAACACCATTTGCGCCTTCCTTCCTGACACTTTGGACCCTCTTCAGTTTGCCTATCGTCCCAATAGATCGACTGAAGATGCCATCTCTCATGTCCTCCACTCCTCCCTCACTCACATCGACAGCAAAAGTGGGAACTACGTAAGGCTGCTATTTATTGACTATAGCTCAGCCTTTAACACCATAGTTCCCATCAAGCTAACCACCAAACTCCTAGATCTCGGCCTGAATTCTTCTCTCTGCCACTGGATTGAGGACTTCCTCACTGGCAGGCCTCAGGTGGTGAGAGTAGGCCAGTCCACCTCCTCCTCCATCACCCTGAGTGTGGGAGCTCCACAGGGCTGTGTCCTGAGTCCCCTGCTCTACTCTCTCTACACGCATGACTGTTTGTCCACACACAGCTCCACCTCTATCATCAAATTTGCTGATGATACTGTTGTCCTGGGCCTCATTTCCAACAACAAGACGGCATACTTGGACGAGGTGGAGCATCTAACATCATGGTGCCAGGACAACTGTCTCTCTCTGAATGCTGGCAAGACCAAAGAAATGATTGTGGACTTCAGGAAGAGACAGCAACAGACATACTCCCCCCTCATGATCAGCGGGTCACCAGTAGAGAGAGTGAGCAGCTTCAAGTACCTGGGAGTAAACATCTCCGAGGACCTGACCTGGACTGCTCACATTCAGACACAGGTGAAAAAAGCCAGGCAAAGACTGTACCACCTGCGCCAGCTGAGGAAATTCAGGGTTTCACCAGCTATCCTGAAAACTTTCTATTTAGGGGCGATAGAAAGTGTATTAACCCAGTGCATCACAGCGTGGTATGGGAACAGCACCAGTCATGACCGCAAAGCCCTGCAAAGAGTTGTGCGCTTATCCGAGCATATCTCAGGGTCAGCTCTCCCGTCTCTGCAGGACGTCTACACCAAACGCTGCAAAGGTAGAGCTACTAAGATCATCAAGGACTCTAATCACCCTGCAAACCCTCATTTCACGCTGCTGCCATCTGGTAAGCCCTTCCGAAGCCTGATGGCCAAAACTGAGAGACTCAGGAGGAGCTTCTTCCCCCAGGCCATCAGACTCCTGAACTCAGTCACTTAACATCACGTGACTTCACTTCAGGATAAACATTGATACACTGACATTGCACTGCACTTTCTGTTCTCGTTGTTACTGTGTAACAACCTGTTATAAACCTGTTTGCACATTATACTCTTTATACATTTGTTAACCACATATTTATAAATCTACAGTTTACTCACTGCACAGTTTATTTCACTTCTTTTATTCCACTTCTTTATTCTTATTTTTTTACTTTTTCTTCTACTTGACTTGATTATTTATAATTCTACAGATATATATATATATATAGAGTACTTTTTTTATCCTATTTCTATATAATTTCCTCCTTGTGTTTTTAACTGTGAATTTGCACTGTCCATGGAGCGGACCTGTTTACATTTCACTGCCGGTTGTATATTCTGTATATAACTGTGTATGTGACAAATAAAACTCTTGAATCTTGAATCTTCTTTCAGACGAACACAATAAGTGAATGGCTGTTTCTGTTTTGAAGTCCATAAAAGTGCATCTATATCCACAATAGAACTGCTCCACACGGCTCCGGGGGGTTAATAAAGGCCTTCTGAAGCGAAGCCATGCGTTTGTGTGAGAAAAATATCCATATTTAACCCCCAGAACCGTGTGGAGCAGTTTTATGATGGACTTCAAAACGGAAACAGCCATTCACTGCCATTATAAAGCTTGAAAGAGCCAGAACTTTTTTTTTTTTATATAACTCTGATTGTATTCGTCTGAAAGAAGAATGTCATATACACCTAGGATGACATCAGGGTGAGTAAATCATGGGGTAATTTTCATTTTTGGGTGAACTATCTCTTTAACCAAAAATATCATAGACCAATCAGATGACCCCTACATTATTTCTTGCTGAATATTCTGTATCCCATTGCAGAAGGTAAATGCTTATGTCTTTAAGGATTGTTATTTTTTTAATAACACAAAGTAGACACACCTGTTTGTTGCTCTTGCAGCTCTTCAGAAATCTCAGACTCATCAGATTGAGAGCTGGCGGTGATGACCTGACCCTCGGAGAAATGAGACTCTTCCTCATCCTCTTCCTCGCTGACTGCAGTGGCCTGTCCTGCATCCATCACTATGACGGTCTGAGGAACACAGTGTGACATTGTTCATTCCTCAACTCTTTTTCCTTTTTGAACTTCACCATTTTTTAGCATACCTTTGGCACAGGGGTTACAGATGACCGTGTCTCTTTGTCATCATCATCAGAGGCTGCAGTCTGCTCCATCTTGTGATCATTAATACAAACACACACAATACATCATCAAAACACCTTATACAAATGGTTCTGGTTATTCAAAGCCTACATTTGAGTTATAGTGATAGAGATGCTTGACTTGGCAAACATTACTAATGAAACCAGAGCACTTTTTTTTTACCTGTTTTTCAAGCTCAGTGACGTCCACAAAAGAAACTCTTTTAGCGGTTGATTTTGGTAGAGTTCGCTGTCTGGGTTTGGGCAATGGACTCTAGTATAAAGATCAAGAAAAAAAATGTATTCTACAATGACGAAACCAGAACAAGCATTCAATACTGATTTATGTATGGCCCTGGATGCTGATTGGTCGATACAACGCTCCAACTGTGCTAAAACACCCAATAGTTTTGATTAAAAAAAAAAAAACACCTGTTCACCACCTACAGTGACCCATAGTGGGCAGTTATACACTGTATTATATTCTGTATCATCTTTTATACATATTATTTCAACTCCTTTAATAGAAGTGGTAGGTTTTGGGCATGGTGTCACCTCAGAAACAGTGGGCTGAGGTATTATCGGAGGGTCTTTGACCATCAGTTGTGTCTCTGTCTGCGTTTTCTCCTTGTCTTGGGACGTCTGTCTCTCTGGTGTCATCCTGCCGGTGATCTTGGTCTGTGTTGTGGTGATAGCTGAGGATGTTGGAGGGAGGTACGTGAACTTCCATTTCAGCGTCACACTGATCTGGCCGCTGGGGAGACCAGCAGGGTCTGTAAGCTCAAACATACCTTAAAAAACACAAAATATTACAAATAAATAAAACTTTTAAGCAGCAATCTTGTCATATTTTTATAGCATAAAAATACCAAAACAGCTCTAAAGTTTAAAAATACTTAAAATTCTACACTTAAAATTAAATAAACTCTTTCCTAGGTTCCCAGAATGCATTTCTATATTTCTTATTAAATAATTAAACACATAAACAAGCACACAAACAAAACTACACTAAATAAATATAATAAAGTAAATAAGTATGAACATTAGCTTAATTCAAGACACAGACAAATCATGATTTGCTGTTGCTATACTTCCTGTTTCTAGTTAGTGGCAGGTGATATTTGAGGGTGGGACAGTCTCGATCTAGAAGCATTTTATTATATTATATATATATATATATATATATATTACACACACACACACACACACATTTATTAATATATTTATTTATTTATTTTCTTTATTAAAAAAAGAAGGATTGTGCATTTATTTCTCTTTTTGTAGTTAGTGTTTAGGACAAGGCACTATCCTGCAGAGATTTGCTCCAACCCTACAGTAATTAAACACACCAACTAAAAACACACACTAAAAACAGAGATGTGCTGCATCCCAATTCACATACTATCAAAATTAGACATGCATCTGAAATTATAATTAGTAGTTTGTTGAAATGAGTATCCCAAAGATACCCGGATGGAGCTTTTTCAGGTTAGAATCTGAATTGCAGATCCGCGCATTCTCCACCCACTGATATTGCCCACAACCCACTGCGCTTTGGATGAGGATTTCGATTAGAACTACAAATGTGAATAGAACATGTTAAACTACAAACATAGCAGATGCACGAGACTAAGTAGAGTGGTTTAGATAAAGGGTTTTGAGTGATAAATTAATCAATATCTAACCTGACGAAAAGATAAGCTATCCACATTATATTCATCTGCAACAGTATTGTGAACTGAGGGTCCGTGGAGAAAGCGTAACGGCTAACTTGAATAACATGTGCCTTGATAACCAATCAACAGCACTGACGTCAATGAAATTCGTTCAGAGTAACAGTAAATCACTGTTTGCGGATACCATAGAAATTAATGAGAAGTGCCATAAACAAATTAATTCCTGTCGCGCAATTGTCCGTGACTTCTTTTATAAAACATCTTTTTTCTGGTGTAAACTCAGATGTAACCAAATGTAAAAATAGATCCATCCAAAACTAATGTTTAAGAGCAAAAATGTTGACAATTAGTCAATAGGCTGTCGTTTCATTAAATGTTTTCCCACAAAAGCAGTTTATTTAGCGTAGTAAAGCCTCTCATCCATTGAATAAAAATATTGGACTGCGTACCAGCGTTACGCTATTTTTTTTTTGCTAACCTTGGAGGCTTGCCTTAATGCGGCTTTGCTAGAAACTAAACTCTGCAGGACATTGGCCCTCCAGGAGCAGGATAGTAAACTAGCATATAGATGACCTTAATGCTCACTAACAAGACCTAAATTGACCAATATTAAATTCAATAAAATGATATCATTATGACATATTGTTCGTCCTCACCAGCGATGATTTCATCGTGTGCCAGCGAGATGAGCGGTACTCTGGCCTTCCCCAGATACAGCTGGTCCTCAGCATCTAAATCATCAAACACATACAACACCAGAGCCTCTGACCTCAGAAATGCATCAAGGTGAGAGTTCATGGCCACCGGGAAGACCGTATGATCTTCAAACTGTGGCTCATTGGTGGAGGATATGATTGGCGTATCATGGTCAGGGAAGTCGTAGAGTTTGTAGATGACGTAGGGGCTGGGTTGAGAGTGAGGACCTCTGGATTTGAGATTACAGCATAAGTGTACGGTGACGTTTAGTTCATTTAGATCACCATCCATCAATGATGAGGAACTAGGCGCATGAACCAACAAAGCCTGAAGAATAAAGTAAAAAGATCAGTAATGCAAGCAAGCGTAACAGTAGGAAACAGTGCTCTAGATGGGTTGCAAACAGTACCTGGCTGTCTCTCGTGCTTGTGTTGAGGTAACCAAGTGCTTTGACTCTCTCCTTATAAAGGCGAATGGCTTGTTCCATAGGAACTCTCAGTTTGAGCCAGTACTCTAGAGTACCAAACACCTGGATCTCATCGGTAACACCTACAAACAGATGGAAAGCACTTTCTGATAGTTTTACTTTAAGAGTGAATGAAAGTGGAAAGTGATCTAAACTGTCAAAGGCTCCAAAAGGGGGTTTCCACAGTGATGTCATAGAACAGGGTTCCTCAAATCCGGTCCTGGAGAGCCACTACCCTGCAGAGTTTGGTTCCAACCTTAATCAAACACACCTGAACAAGCCAATCAAGCTCTTCAGAGTTACTAGAAAATTGCAGGTAAGTAAGTTTGATCAATGGTTTGAGCTAAACTCTGCAGGACAGTGGCCCTCCAGGGCTGGATTTGAGGAACCCTGCCATAGAAGAACAATTTCAGGTTCCCCAAAGAAGAGAACAATTCTTAAAATAACCCTTTTTTCTTAGTTTTAAGAACAACTTAATAACCAGAATAACCTTTTAAGCATTGAAAAGGTTCCATGTTCTTCAAGGAACCATCAAATGCCAATAAAGAACCTTTATTTTTGTGTTGTATGAAAAAGAGCAGCTTGGGCATTCTGCTAAACTTCTCTTTTCTGTGCTCCTCAAAATAAAGTCATAGAACAGGGGTCTCCAAACCTCCAAACCTGCTCCTGGAGGGCCACTGTCCTGCAGAGTTTAGCTCCAACTTTCCTCAACACGCCTGTCTAGAAGTTTCTAATATGCCTAATTACAGTCGCCATGAAATCAAAATATATATATATCTTTTTTGGCTTTTAGTATGAATGTTACAAGTGTGCTCAAAAAAAATGACAAAATTCATATTGAAAAGCGTTCAAAACTTAGTCTCTCATTTCCGCCACTACGGATCAATGATTTTGCTGACATCACTCTGCACTTCAGCTTCTCATCAAATTTTCTGTCCAATCAAATGCGCTCTAGAATCTGAAGTCCCGCCCCCTACATTATAAACAGACGCTGAAGCTACGGCTGAAATCGGTCACTTGTTCACACATTTACTACTTTTTACATGGTGAATAGCACAGATAGAGTAAATATGCTTTCCATTGGGATGAATGAAGTCTGGTTTCACATTAATGTCTCCGCAGTAATGGAGAACATTAGGCGGAGAAACTCCTCTGGCCGAGCTGTGACATAAACTAAACTCTATTGGCCATATTAAAAAAGGGGATTAGCTGATTGATAGTCCCACCCTGTCTTCCTGTTTCAGTGGAAATTACATCAGCACAATAATGCTGTGCGTTTCAAGGCATTTCAGTGGGCATTTAAAACCTAGATTAGCTGGTTCAGGGTGTGTTTAATTGGGGTAAGAGGACAGTGGCCCTCCAGGAGCAGGATTGGACACCCGTGTCATGGAAGTTTGGAACTTCAAAAACAGTGTGTGCATTTTCAGTGTTGAGTGAACACTTCCTTAAATATCAACCAAAAAACCCATATTGTCTAAAGACTCACCCACTAACTGAATGGTGCCAAACACCTTCCCATCTCGTTCCAGTAGTTGATTTAACCTGAGCTGACCAGCGGCCACCGTGTGGAAACTCAATCCCTCAGCGAGCTGAACCTCCACGGTAACAGAGCTGGTGTGGAGATAGTTCAAAAAGAGCTCATCCACTCTCACGAGATATTGAGAAGTGAAACTGTACGCTGGACGGGCACCTCGAACCACAGCTGTGGACTGCAGCTCAAAGTCATAGAAGGCATATGTGCAGAAGGTGGATGGTTCTTTGTCCTTTAGACTTTCTACAGCTTCTGGAGCGAACTGTGCTCTTCCCAAGTGAATTTCCAGAAGGTTCTCGCCGCGAGCCAAATGGAGGGGTCCATCGAACTCATCTGTAACGTCATCACTGGTTACATCAGGTCTGAAAACATGGGTCTTGGTTCCATACGCAACGTCTTTCAGCTGGGCTGGAAGGACACAGGAAGAATTCATTTTAGTAAGCACAACTGTTAGTTTGGGCAACATCAGGAATCTGAAGATCATGTTTTGGATGCTGCTAAACCTTCAAGTTTCTTTATCTTGGCAGCTCTCATGTCCAGAAGATGAGCCAGCTTTTCCGTCTTCAATTCACATTCAAGTTTCAGATCATCCATTGTGCGAGTGACCACTTCAACTTCAGCCTATAACAACATCGATGTTGAAATACATCAGCCATATGTGACCAATATACAGGTGCTGGTCATATAATTAGAATATCATCAAAAAGTTGATTTATTTTACTAATTCTATTCAAAAAGTGAAACTTGTATATTATATTCATTCATTGCACACAGACTGATACATTTCAAATGTTTATTTCTTTCAATTTTGATGATTATAACTGACAACTAAGATGAAATCCCAAATTCAGTAGGCTTGAGGTTGAGTAAATTATGGGATAATTTTCATTTTCAGGTGAACTAACCCTATAACATGAAATTAAGTTTATAACCAAGTGTTGCAGTCGAGACCTGCTCATTCGAGTCCAAGTCCAGGCTGAGACCTTAGTAGGTCGAGTTTGAGTCAAGACCGAGCACAGAAGAGGTTCATGTCCAAATCCAAATGCTCCCTTGAAACTTGACTGGAGACAGACTCCACACCGTTTCATAATCTGGTGTATTTTCAAGAGATAAAATGTTGGGCAAGACCTATTTATCCACTGGATTGTGATTGAATTGTGAAAAGTGCGTTCCATACCAAAATTTAGTCTTATTTGGAGCTGAACGTGAATTTGCAGTTGATTGTGCACCTACTTTTGAGGAGGCGTTTTTTCCCCAAAGACACAAAGTTAATTTAATCCTCTTGACACATTGACAAATCTATTGTTATTTTCTATTATTTCTGAAATAATTATTGCATTAAAGTTAATCAGAAATAACGCTATTGACTTTAGAGCAGGTTTGTGTTGGTCAATGGCGCAGTCGTTTTCAGTTCCTCAAAATAGCAGCACATCAACAGTGCTCCTGAACACACCTGGTTTTCAGACCAGACACCCATGGGCGAACAGATGGTGCGAGTGCATTTTCCATTTAAACAACGTGATGCTGAACGTGAAAATGATAACTGCATCAGGCATGTATGATAGGGCTCAGTCCTTTAGATTATCAGTGCAAGGATTGCTCAAACCTGATAGTCTTTATTGATCTTGTGTTGGAGGATGAGCATGTTCCTGGTTTTCTCCAGCTCTTGGATGGTCTCAGCATGAGTGGCCTGCAGTTCCCTCAAAGATCGCTCCACGTCTACTTTCACATCTTCCTCCACCTTCTCCAGGAAGCCAAGCTCTCCACTCTTCTGACTCCTACGAACCTAAAGGGTTATCAAGGCCAATTGAGAATATCTATACAAAAAATAAGTTTGGCTGTATACGCTACTGTTCAAAGGTTTGGGTCAGGTAAGATGTGTTTGAAAGAATGTACAGTATTTACCTTTATAAGCATCAGGGCTTCGCTGAGTTCAGCTGCATCTATTTCACTTTCCTTTAGAGAACAGCATCAGATTCAGGCATCAGATTAAATCATCTTTATGGTTCTCAACTTTCTTTTTGGGTGAACTATTCCTTTCTCTCTACTGCAACAAGTCTTGCACTTTACCTTGGTAAAGAACTTCATGCGATCTTTAATTTCATCCAGTTGTTGTTTCTGCTCCAGGTACCGCAGCTGAAGTTGCTTGTTTTCTTGCATCACTTTTTCATTTACATCTTCAGTGAAAATAAAACAATGAGTCTAACACACCAGCTGTTTTAAGGCACCTCCAGTCATGTGTGCAGTTACCTCTCTCTGCCTTGATCTTATCCAGGATCTGGTTTTTATCCGTGAGGTCAGATTTTAATGCCATCTCCAGCTGGGCGACCTGCAGTTTGAGCTGCTGTTCTCTCGTTCTCCATTTGTGCTCCTGACTCACATCAAACGCACTATTGCAACAGGCAAAAAGAAATTCAGTGATGTGCTCAGAGCAAATGCTCCCCCACACTGATAGGGAATATTTTAAATCCTTAATGCTTGAGCAATAATAATAATAGTGTCAATTACAAACACCACTAGTAAGTGGTCTACTATACTTGTTTAGTTATTAGTGTTATAATAACTTTTCACCTTTTCACTAATTTATCACAGTTTTCCTTGAGCAAGTCTCTCTCCTTTTCCAAATCTTGGATTCTCTCTTGTAACTGAAGAAAGACAAAACTATTCAGCGAAACTAGAAGGTGAAAAAACAATTAACATCAAATCACCACAATTACACATTTATTATACAAATATTTAGCAATTACAATTGTTACATATTCTACTTTATCTTAATTGTTATACATTCCATTATTCACTGCTGCTATTGTATATAAAGTACGTGTGTATGACGGCAGCTGTACCTCTTGTGTGTGTCTCTGGTCCAGAGCTCTGCTCTGAATCTGTGTCTCCAGCTGTAAACTCTTCAATCTCTCGTCCTTCAGCTGCCGGCTCACTTCCTCCACCTTCAGCAGCGCTGCATCATGACTGGCCTTCAGAGTCTTCATACTCTACAAAAACAAACTGCAGCTGTAAAGCACCTGCTACTGACATGACCACCAGCAGAGGGCGCAAAAGTGTGTTTAATGCAGTGCTTCTCGACCCTGTCCTGGGGACCCCACCACTCCCTCATCAGACACACCTGATTCAACTCATCAGCTCATTAGTAGAGCCTGCAAGGCTTGAATTGGGTGTCTGATGAGGGAGACATGCTAAATGTGCAGTGGTGAGGAGTCCCCAGGACAGGGTTGAGAAATGGCAGAATCCTAACATGATATGGTCCTAGGACAGATTAATAAAATATGATCAAATATGAGTTTTAATGATTGAATTTTAAATATAACATTTTAATAAAAATGCATGCATGTATGCATTTAAATTTAGGATTTTCAACTATTTAGGATGACATACATTTTGAGCTGGGTTAGATTTATTGAAGTTTAGTTTTTGAAAGAAGCCCATTTCCACCACATAAGCAAAAAATAATAATAATCATGCTTTAATAAACCTTAACATTTTAAGATTTATTTGATTATGAGAGTAACGTCTAAATTATGACATATTAAGTCATAAATATGACATTTACTACATACTTTTCTCATAAATTTGGCATACTACGTAATTTCAAATTATGACTTAATCATGTTTTTGTTTCTTTTTTCTTTCATACATTTTACATATTTTCCATAGTCTCTATTATGCATTAACATTTAATTGACAAATGCAGTAAAACAGTAATATTGTCCATGTAAAATAATTGTGACCCCAAACTATTGAACGGCCGTGTGCATAGACATGCTTACACGCAGTGTGTGTCGGACTATACAGAGGTGCAAAGGATCCGGGAAATAGCAATTACAATAACAGATAAGCTATAATTGGCTGATAATACCTCCTGTTGCTGTAGAAATCTGCCCTCCAGCACTGTGAGGGTGTTCCCTTTCTCAGATAACAGCTTTTGTAGTTTGATCATCTCTACGTTATCCTTTATCGTTAACCTGCAAAACACAGAGCAAGAGAGTTTACAATTCACAATCTATACACAGCTATCTCTGTGCTGAGTGTGAGTTAAAGTACAGTGTTTAAAAAGAGAGAACCGCACCTCTGTCCACTAGCCTGATGCTCTCTCATCTGGAGGAGTGACTCCTCAAACTCTCTCTCTTTCCTCTTAAGTTGATCTCTCAACACCTCCGCTGATCTCTCCATCTCCTCCATCTGCGCTTGCTGGCTCTCAATCACATTCTCCCTGTGATCGAGTAAAACAGGCAATAAATGTACAATGTTATCCTTTCTTAGTGTTGTGTTGCCATTTGTGGGTCTCTCAATACAGATTGTGCATCATCTAGTAGGTGCAGTCTCACAGGTTACGGATTTCAGCTCGGGCCTCATCCAGCAGACTGTGTCCATAGCGGGGCAACAAACCCTGGGGAGGTTTGGCACTCGTTTCCCCGTCAACATGCCTGATGCCTTTCAATAAAAACAAACACACCCATATTTTAAATACAAGTCATTTATAATTGTCCTCTGTTTTTACACATCCTAAGAAATACTCAAAGGATCCTTTAAGAATAGCTCGAGAATTTGTCAAAAGGTCTCACCCCAACCAAGTGATTACTGAATTAGAATAGAATACCACACACACATATTACATACATAACAGAATACATTCATAATATATTACAGAAGAGAAAATAGTAGAGTTAAAATATAACTCTTAAAAATAGAATAGTTAAGCTATTAATATGCATAACTGAACAGAGTAGATTACAAAATAGAACATCATAAGCATAATATAAAATGGACTGGAATAGAAAAGTATGAAGTTTCATGAAACACAAATATTTAAATTGTGACTGAATTACTATTTTATAATCACTGAAGCTGTCGGTCAGTTCAGTATGATACTATAAAAGAACAATGGTACATTTAATAAGAGTAGAATATTAAAATTTCTCCTATAAAAGTGTGTTTTTTTGCGTTACAGCAGTTAATAAAAGATAGTTTTATGGAATAGAATATGCATAACTGAACAGAGCAGATTACAAAATAGAACAATAAAAAAAAATGGACTGGAGAATGGAATAGAATAGAATAGAATAGAATAGAATAGAATAGAATAGAATAGAATAGAATAGAATAGAATATGCATAACTGAACAGCAGATTACAAAATAGAACAATAAAAATGGACTGGAAAATAGAATAGAATAGAATAGAATAGAATAGCATAACTAGAATAGAATTAGAATAGAATAGAATAGAATAGAATAGAATAGAATAGAATAGAATAGAATATGCATAACTGAAACAGAGCAGATTACAAAATAGAACAATAAAAATGGACTGGAATAGAATAGAAAAGGAATAGAATAGAATAGAATAGAATAGAATATGCATAACTGAACAGAGAATAGAATAGAATAGAATGGAGAATAGAATAGAATATGCATAACTGAACAGAGAAGATTACAAAATAGAATAGAAAATGGATGAAACAGAATAGAATAGAATAGAATAGAATAGAATAGAATAGAATAGAATAGAATAGAATAGAATAGAATATGCAGAACAGCAGATTACAGAATAGAACAAGGAATGGACTGGAATAGAATAGAATAGAATAGAATAGAATAGAATAGAATAGAATAGAATAGAATATGCATAACTGAACAGAGCAGATTACAAAATAGAATAAAAATGGACTGAGAAATAGAATAGAATAGAATAGAATAGAATAGAATAGAATAGAATAGAATAGAATAGAATAGAATAGAATAGAATAAAAATGGACTGGAGAATAGAATAGAATAGAATAGAATAGAATGCATAACTAGAACAGCAGAATTACATAAATAGAAAGCAATAGAACAGATTGGAAAAAATGGAGAACAATAAAATGGAATAGAAAAAGAATAGAATAGAATAGAATAGAATAGAATAGAATAGAATAGAATATGCATAACTGAACAGAGCAGATTACAAAATAGAATAAAAATGGACTGGAAAATAGAATAGAATAGAATAGAATAGAATAGAATAGAATAGAATAGAATAGAATAGAATAGAATATGCATAACTGAACAGAGC
The DNA here is from genome assembly GCA_018749465.1 of Paracanthobrama guichenoti. NCBI lineage: Eukaryota > Metazoa > Chordata > Actinopteri > Cypriniformes > Gobionidae > Paracanthobrama > Paracanthobrama guichenoti. The sequence goes on from CM031967.1 coordinate 27,102,984, forward strand.
AGATTACAAAATAGAATAACAATGGAAAATGGAATAGAATAGAATAGAATAGAATAGAATAGAATAGAATAGAAAGAATAGAATAGAATAGAATAGAATAGAATAGAATAGAATATGCATAACTGAAACAGCAGATAGAATAGAATAAATAGAACAATAAAGAATGGACTGGAATAAATAGAATAGAATAGAATAGAAAGAATATGCATAACTGAACAGCAGGAATAAAAATAGAAAATAGAATAGAATAGAATAGAAACAGAATAGAATAGAATAGAGAATAGAATAGAATAGAATAGAATATGCATAACTGAACAGAGCAGATTACAAAATAGAATAAAAATGGACTGGAAAATAGAATAGAATAGAATAGAGAAATAGAATAGAATAGAATAGAATAGAATAGAATAGAATAGAATAGAATAGAATAGAATAGAATAGAATAGAATAGAATAGAATAGAACAGAAATAGAATAGAATAGAATAGAATAGAATAGAATAGAATAGAATAGAATAGAATAGAATAGAATAGATAACAGAGATTACAAAAATAGAATGGAAAATAGGAATAGAATAGAGAAAGAATAGAATAGAATAGAATAGAATAGAATAGAATAGAATATGCATAACTGAACAGAGCAGATTACAAAATAGAATAAAAATGGACTGGAAAATAGAATAGAATAGAATAGAATAGAATAGAATAGAATAGAATAACTGAATAGAATAGAATAAAAATGGAGAAAATAGAATAGAATAGAAGAATAGAATAGAATAGAAATAGAATAGAATAGAATAGAATAGAAATAGAATATGCATAACTGAACAGAGCAGATTACAAGAATAAAATGGAATAGAATAGAATAGAATAGAAGAATAGAATAGAATAGAATAGAATAGAATATGCATAACTGAACAGCAGATTACAAAATAGAACAATAAAATGGACTGGAAAATAGAATAGAATAGAATAGAATAATAGAATAGAATAGAATAGAATAGAATAGAATAGAATAGAATATGCATAACTGAACAGAGCAGATTACAGATTACAAAATAGAACAATAGAAAAATGGACTGGAAAATAGAATAGAATATACAAAATAGAAATAGGAATAGAATAGAATAGAATAGAATAGAATAGAATAGAATAGAATATGCATAACTGAACAGAGCAGATTACAAAATAGAATAAAAATGGACTGGAAAATGGAATAGAATAGAATAGAAATAGAATAGAATAGAATAGAATAGAATAGAATAGAATAGAATAGAAATAGAATAGAATAGAAATAGAATAAAAATGGAGAAAATAGAATAGAATAGAATAGAATAGAATAGAATAGAATAGAATAGAATAGAATAGAATAGAATAGAATAGAATAGAATAGAATATGCATAACTGAACAGAGCAGATTACAGATTACAAAATAGAATAAAAATGGACTGGAGAATAGAATAGAATAATAGAATAGCAGAATAGAATAGAATAGAATAGAATAGAATAGAAACAGAATAGAATAGAATAGAATACAAAATAGAATAAAACAGGAATAGAATAGAATAGAATAGAATAGAATAGAATAGAATAGAATAGAATAGAATAGAGAATAGAATAGAATAGAATAGAATATGCATAACTGAACAGCAGATTACTGGAGAATAGAAAAATAGAAACAATAAAAATGGACTGGAAAAGGAATAGAATAGAATAGAATAGAAACAGAAACAGGAATAGAATAGAATAGAATAGAATAGAATAGAATAGAATAGAATAGAATAGAATAGAATAGAATAGAATAGAATAGAATAGAATATAGAATAGAATAGAACAATAAAAATGGACTGGAAAATAGAATAGAATAGAATAGAATAGAAACAGAATAGAATACCTGAATTGGGAGTAGTGTGGTAGTGATGAATAGAATAGAATACCTGCTTTGGGAGTGTGTGGTCGTGATGGTGTCAGGGGCGTGTCATCTTGGAGCCTGCGGAGGCCGGAGTTGATGCGGGGCTGGATGTGGCTGTAGGGAGTGTGCCGACGGCTTTGAACCTGCAGCTGCTGTTTGGTTGCCAGCAGACGGCGTTTGAGCCCTTCATTCTGTCTCTCCAGCTCCTGAACCTTCTCCTGCAGCTCCTCCATCATCTCCTCCATCTCAACATCTCGACCGCCCACTACACGACCGCCCTCGCTCTGCTTACGGTCCTTCACCAGGCGAATCAACTTGGTGGCCATCCTGAAACAACACAAACATTTGTAAATGTATTATATTGCTCTTGTTATGTTGTATTCAATGAAGCCAATTAATAAGAATATGCATGTTTAGAATTGAATGGTTGATGGAAACCTGCGGATCTTGTCTTCTTGTTTGCATGTGTTTTGTTTGAGTGTGAGGTTTTCATCCTGCAGCCGTAGAAACTTGTCCTCCAGCTCGTCCCTGCTGAACTTGGACACGTTCTGCCTCTCTCGGACATTCTGGGACAGTAGAGACTCTACAAACAAACAGGACTCTTTCATTTAATGGCCACTCACTGCAATGACTTTTTGACAATTATAATAATACCTGTGTTGGAAGACTGACCTGGTAATGTAGCTGCGCCATGTGGGCTGACAGAGATGTCTTTCACAGGAATATCACCCGCTGTTTCATCAGCACGGGCAAACATCATTCAGTCTGAAGTCAAACCAAATATACACATGGAAAAAATATGAATTCAAGTAAATTAATTGATCTGTAATACTTAACTTTACGCAGGCTACAGAAGAATACAGTGGTGTCACCATGTTTATTCGGGACCATGTATCATGGTATCGTTTTATTATTTTATCAAAATCACAGAAAACACATAATGTTACGACAGACGAACTTATAAGCACACAGCACACTTCAAAAGTTAATAAAATAAACATATTTTAAAACAAACATAATCTCACCAATTCAACAGCATCACACACAGACCACAGCGACAGTTGCTAACAAACAACCCCTCCACTTCCGCTTTAAAGGACTCCACTTCCGCTCCAACGTCTTATGGGAAATGGAGTTTGCACGGCGTGCCTAAAATGAACTGCGCTCAAAAACAGTTGTTGAATTTCCGTTAAAATGCTGCTGTTTTCAGTAAAAAAGCAACAGTCCATCCGCTACTCGACAATATACCATATGATTCTTGAATGTCTGAATGTCCGAGTAAATATTGCTCTGGAAAACAGTGTAATGTGCTTATACAGTGCAGCAGAGAAACAAAACTTAACACAGCAAAGGTCTAATTTACTTCTTGAACTGTATTAAAATGTTATCTAAACGCTGAAATGCAGGCTGACAGGTTTGGACTCGTAAAAAAGCGTTTTATGGTGAGTTAAGTCAGGGGAAAATACATTAAAGTCAGAAAGTGGGCGGGACCTCCACTTCCGTGTGATAGGCTCTGCGTACAAAATGAAATTCGCTTATATGGTTACGTCAAAACGCTACGTATCTCTTCGTTTCGGACGCGTCGGCACGCACTCGGCGTAACTCAAATACAGCAGGAGTGAGCTGTCAGTCAAAGGACATTTAAATGGCTACACTGTGCAGAACTGTACAGTCGCTCGCGCTGTCATGAAATAACTTCATTCTGATTTCACTCCCGTTCATTTAATAGCGGTTTGCTTTTCTGCATTTATTGTATTGCAAACAAAGATTCAAATCACTCGTATACACACGAAAAGCGCACAAAAATGAGCGAGGAGGAAGATACATTGGTGAAAACTAGACATGCATTTGAAGATCTGTGTCGAGCTCTGAATATGGACGAGGAGTCGAGTAACAGGGCATGGAGGAGTTATGAAAATATCAGCAAAAATTACACTCTGGAGGTAAAGTGAACTCATGCAGGCCCAGTGCACACATTTAGATCCGCAAATATGCATGCATTCAATACTATTCATGTGAATTGACCTGTTATTTTCATGTTTAATGTATGAAGTGTGTGCTTTAACATGTCAAAGAATGTCTAAATGTGTTGTATGTGTGAATGTGCATATTGCGTATTTGACATGAGTGCAGAATGCGCGTCTGTGTGACATCATCATGGCTTTATCTGAATGAACACCTTTGCAGCGAGACGATTTCAATATAGTATGTAAGGACAAGTTGTGCTTTTGGTTGTTTTAAGACAATTAGTATTATACCAGTGTACTTATTGTGCTTGTGGAGAAAAACAATTCAGCACGGGTACTGTATGCTACAATTACATGGTAAAAGCATGGTTTTCTGTCATAAACCATAGTATCTACTAGGCACCCCAGAATACAGTGGTATTTTCATGGTACATATCCAACATATTGGTCAACCAGGAAAGGTTTTTAAGGTTTGGGGAATGTACTGTGTTTACTGAGTAGCTATTTTAACATGGTGATGCTTTTTTGTTTGTTTGTTTTTTGTTTTTGTTTTTTTGTTGTCAAATATATATTGTAGCTAACTCCGTTTGACGCTGGATTGTGTTTTGTCTCTGTGTCTCAGGGCAGTGACCTGCACTGGTTGGCATGTGCTCTGTATGTGGCCTGCAGGTCTTCTGTGCCCACTATAGGTAAAGGCACAGCGGAGGGCAACTACGTATCGCTGACCAGGATACTGCGCTCATCACAACAGAGGTCTGTAAACATATTTACTTATTCTGACATAGATAAAGTTAAAGAGATACAAAAGGCACAGCTGAACAGTTTAGCTATTGCTGCGCACACACACACATACACACAAACATGTTGTGATGTGACCAAGACAACTTAAAGATCAGCTGGGGATTTAGAGAGCAGCATTTCTTCTTACAATGAGCTTATAGCTTCTTACAGCTAATAAGGCAAAGAGACCAGATTGAATGTATATAGTAGAGTTGTGCTGTGATCATAGCAGCTAAAAAAATAATTATAATATAAGGTATTTTGTATGATCTTCTTGATAATAATAACTATAATATGCAGTATATGGGTTAATCTAGCAATAACTCAAAAACAGAGCTTTCCTGTAGCTCAAACAATAAGAGCGTGGCGCTAGCAACGCTAAGGTCATGGGTTCGATTCCCAGGGAGAGCAAGAACTGACAAAAAAAATTGTACCTTGAATGCAATGTAAGTCGCTTTGGATAAAAGCGTCTGCCAAATGCATAAATGTAAAAACATGCCTTATTTCATCCCGTAATTAGAGGAAATTTAAGTTGTTGTTTTTTTGTATTCCCTTTAATTCGTACAGATTTAAACTTATTGTAAAACAGTAATGAGAATCACTATTACTGATAGTGAGAACTATGTGAAACTCAAAAGTAAAATGGTCAGAGAAATTATAGTAATTACAGGGAAAAAATTAACAATGTATGCATTCTTAACAAAATCGTTGTCTAGTGTACTGTAGTGTAGTATAGTATAGTGTAGTATAGTATAGTGAAGTGAAGTGTAGTATACACTCACCTAAAGGATTATTAGGAACACCTGTTCAATTTCTCATGAATGCAATTATCTAATCAACCAATCACATGGCAGTTGCTTCAATGACATTTAGGGGTGTGGTCCTGGTCAAGACAATCTCCTGAACTCCAAACTGAATGTCAGAATGGGAAAGAAAGGTGATTTAAGCAACTTTGAGTGTGGCATGGTTGTTGGTGCCAGAAGGGCTGGTCTGAGCATTTCACAATCTGCTCAGTTACTGGGATTTTCACGCACAACCATTTCTAGGGTTTACAAAGAATGGTGTGAAAAGGGAAAAACATCCAGTATGCAGCAGTCTTGTGGGCGAAAATGCCTTGTTGATGCTAGAGGTCAGAGGAGAATGGACCGACTGATTCAAGCTGATTCAAGAGCAACTTTGACTGATATAACCACTCGTTACAACCGAGGTATGCAGCAAAGCATTTGTGAAGCCACAACCTTGAGGCGGATGGGCTACAACAGCAGAAGACCCCACCGGGTACCACTCATCTCCACTACAAATAGGAAAAAAAGGCTACAATTTGCACAAGCTCACCAAAATTGGACAGTTGAAGACTGGAAAAATGTTGCCTGGTCTGATGAGTCTCGATTTCTGTTGAGACATTCAGATGGTAGAGTCAGAATTTGGCGTAAACAGAATGAGAACATGGATCCATCATGCCTTGTTACCACTGTGCAGGCTGGTGGTGGTGGTGTAATGGTGTGGGGGATGTTTTCTTGGCACACTTTATGCCCCTTAGTGCCAATTGCGCATTGTTTAAATGCCACGGCCTATAGTGAAGTGAAGTGAAGTGAATAGAATGTAGTGTAGTTTAGTACAGTGAAGTACAGTATAGTATGGTGAAGTGAAGTGAATAGAATGTAGTGTAGTATTGTGACGTGTAGTATAGTATAGTATAGTATAGTATAGTATAGTATAGTATAGTATAGTATAGTAAAGTATAGTATAGTATAGTGAAGTGAATGAATAGAATGTAGTGTTGTGTAGTGAAGTAGAGTAGAGTAGAGTAGAGTAGAGTGAAATGTAGTGTAGTATAGTGCATTCTTAAAATCTTTCTTAAAAGTACAGTACAGTATAGTATAGTAGAACAGAGTATAGTATAGTATAGTATAATATAGTATAGTGTAGTGCATTCTTAAAATCTTTCTAAAAGCATAGTATAGTGTGTAGTATAGTATATTAGAGTATAGTGAAGTGTAGTGTAGTATAGTGCATTCTTAAAATCTATAGTATTGTATAGTATAATGTGTAGTGTAGTGTTTTTTTGTCAGTTCTTGCTTTCCCTGAGAATCAAACCCATGACCTTGGCGTTGCTAGCGCCATGCTCTTATTGTTTGAGCTACAAGAAAGCTAGTAGTGAAGAGTAGTAGCTAGAGTAGTGTAGAGTAGTGTAGTGTAGAGTACTGTAGTGTAGTGTAGTTTAGAGTACTGTATTGTAGTGTAGAGTACTGTAGTGTAGAGTACTGTAGAGTACTGTAGTGCAGTGTAGAGTACTGTAGTGCAGTGTAGAGTACTGTAGTGTAGTGTAGAGTACTGTAGTGTAGTGTAGAGTACTGTAGTGTAGTGTAGTGTAGTGTAGTGTAGTGCAGTGTAGAGTACTGTAGTGTAGTGTAGAGTACTGTAGTGTAGTGTAGAGTACTGTAGTGTAGTGCAGTGTAGAGTACTGTAGTGCAGTGTAGAGTACTGTAGTGTACTGTAGTGTAGAGTAGAGTACTGTAGTGTAGTGTAGAGTACTGTAGTGTAGTGTAGTGCAGTGTAGAGTACTGTAGTGTAGTGTAGAGTAGTGTAGTGTAGAGTACTGTAGTGTAGTGTAGTGTAGAGTACTGTAGAGTACTGTAGTGTAGTGTAGTGTAGTGTAGAGTACTGTAGTGTAGTGTAGTGCAGTGTAGAGTACTGTAGTGTAGTGTAGAATACTGTAGTGTAGTGTAGAGTACTGTAGTGTAGTGTAGTGTAGAGTAGTGTAGTGTAGAGTACTGTAGTGTAGTGCAGTGTAGAGTACTGTAGTGTAGTGTAGTGTAGAGTACTGTAGTGTAGAGTAGTGTAGAGTACTGTAGTGTAGTGTAGTGTAGAGTACTGTAGTGTAGTGTAGAGTACTGTAGTGTAGTGTAGAGTACTGTAGTGTAGTGTAGTGCAGTGTACTGTAGTGTAGAGTACTGTAGTGTAGAGTACTGTAGTGTAGAGTACTGTAGTGTAGTGCAGTGTAGAGTACTGTAGTGTAGTGTAAGTACTGTAGTGTAGTGTACTGTAGTGTAGAGTACTGTAGTGTAGAGTACTGTAGTGTAGTGTAGTGTAGAGTACTGTAGTGTAGTGTACTGTAGTGTAGTGTAGAGTACTGTAGTGTAGTGTAGAGTACTGTAGTGTAGAGTACTGTAGTGTAGTGTAGTGTAGAGTACTGTAGTGTAGTGTAGAGTACTGTAGTGTAGTGTAGTGCAGTACAGTACAGTACAGTACAGTTCAGTGTATTGTAGTGTAATGAGTTTGTTAAACACGTTTGTTTGTTTGTTTGTTTGTTTATCACGTCTCTTGTGGTCTGATTGGTTGAAGGACTATCCATTTGCACACACAGTCATTTGAATTATGCTCGTTTATCATGCCTCTTGTGCAGTAGAAAATACATAGCAGACTCCCCAGACCAATGTTCAATCTTAAATTGAGCTTGGTCTGGTGATAGTCAGACAATGTTCTGCCTTATTTAGAGTGAATATTTTAAAAGAACTGTAAGAATCATATTATTTTTGCAGATATCATGTAGTATTCTCAGCACAGTCACTATTTCATTTCAATGGCTGGCCAACCGCATGTTATTTTCTGGACCAGGTTAACCTTAAATTTGAATAGGGGTGAGTTCATGTTGATTGAGACACTTTTTGACACCAAGTCATCTCAATGGCAAAAAGTGAATTCACCCTATATATTTTAAATTAGATCATAAAAATTTTGCAACAATGTACCCAACAGTTGTCAGTCAATTATTATTAATTCAAATATTCCTTGACAACAGGTCATTGTAGATACAATACTGCAAAAAATAAGAATTACTTAAAACAATATTATAATTTTTTCAGTTGCAGGGGGTTGTTCTGTTAGTAACATACAGAACTTTTGCGGACATAAGAAGGATAAATATTAAAAGAAAAGTACATTTAAAGCTGATTTTAAAGAATTTTTTTTTTGTTTTTTTTTTTTTGAAGCATTTAGATTTTAAAAATACATTTTACATAATGTTGAATTTTTAACTTGCATATTGTTGAGATTTTTGTATTGATTACTCTTAGCTCAAGACACACTCATTTAAAAAACGGACAATGCAAAAACTGCACTTTCGGGGAGATCAAGGCAATTTTCAGAAAACTGACACATAGGGTGCCTTTCTTATTATATTTAGATATGAGTTTATTGTAATGATTGATATCCCAAGGTTTAAATAACATCATTATACCTTTCAGCCTGATCGAGTTTTTCAATAAAATGAAGAAATGGCAGGATATGGCCAACCTGCCCATTGAGTTCCAGCAGAGCACAGAGAAACTGGAGAGGAACTTCACTGTCACATCTGTCATCTTTAAGAAATATGTGCCCTTATTCAAAGACATCTTCAAGGCGCCCACAGATGAATTACCCAGAACGCACAGAGGCAGGAAACAGAGGTACTTGAACCTGAACTTTCCGCTGCATTTTATAATGTGAACCACATGGTCATATGATAAACAACCTCAGGTTAGGGCACTACTGTAGTTCACAGATACTGTGCAAACAATCAGTTATTTCTGCATATGGATCAGATTTGTGTTTGTGCTGACTGACACTTCCTGTGTCCTCAGACGACATCCCTGCACAGTCACTGAGGTCTTCAATTTCTGCTGGATCCTGTTCGTACATGCTAAAGGTAAATAATTACCTATCATACTGTTCATTTAAAGGGCCATATTCTACACTTTTTCCCTTGATGTCTTACTGTACAAATAAGATTAGTAAATATATTCACGCCTAATAATTAGAATATGGAAATTTAAAATGTAATAAAAGCTTCCACTTCTCCCCTTGCTTGTTGTGATGATATACTGTTCAAAATTTGGGGTTGGTATGATTTTTAAAAATGTATGAATTTTAAGTAAGCAGTAATATTGTGAAATATTATTATTAATTTAAATTAGCTGTTTTCTATGTGAATATATTGTAAAATGTGATCAAAGTTGAATTTTCTGCATCAGTATAGTATAGCATAGCATAGTGATGTATAGTATAGTATAGTATAGTATAGTATAGTATAGTATAGTATAGTATAGTATAGTATAGTATAGTGCATTCTTAAAATATTTCTAAAAGTATAGTGTAGAATAGGATAGGATAGGATAGTGTGTAGTGATGTGTAGTGTAGGATAGTATAGTGTAATATAGTAGAGCATAGTATAGCATAATATAGTGTAGTGTAGTGTATAGTGATGTGCAGTGTAGTATAGTATAGTATAATGTAGTATAGTATAGTATAGCAGAGCATAGTATAGCATAGCATAGTATAGTATAGTATAGTATAGCATAACATAATATAGTATAACATAGCATATTATAGTATAGCATAGCATAGTATAGCATAGCATAGCATAGCTTAGTATAGTATGGTATAATGTAGTATAGTATAGCAGAGCATAATATAGTATAGTATAGCATAGTATAGCATAGCATAGTATAGTATAATGTAGTGTAGCATAGTATAGTATAGTATAGCATAATATAGTATAACATAGCATACTATAGCATAGCATAGTATAGCATAACATAGTATAGTATAGTATAGTATAATGTAGTATAGCATAGCATAGTATAGCATAGCATAGTGTAGCATAGTGTAGTATAGCATAGTATAGCATAGCTTAGTATAGTATGGTATAATGTAGTATAGTATAGCAGAGCATAATATAGTATAGTATAGCATAGTATAGCATAGTATAGCATAATGTAGTATAGCATAGTATAGCATAGCATAGTATAGCATAGCATAGTCTAGTATAGCATAGTATAGCATAGCATAGCATAGCATAGTATAGCATAGCATAGCATAGCATAGTGTAGTATAGCATAGTATAGCATAGTATAGCATAGCATAGCATAGCTTAGTATAGTATGGTATAATATAGTATAGTATAACATAGCATATTATAGCATAGCATAGTATAGCATAGCATAGTATAGTATAATGTAGTATAACATAGCATAGCATAGTATAGTATAGTATAGCATTATATAGTATAACATAGCATATTAAAGTATAGTATAATGTAGTATAACATAGCATAGCATAGCATAGCATAGTATAGCATAGCATAGCATAGTGTAGTATAGCATAGTATAGCATAGCATAGCATAGCTTAGTATAGTATGGTATAATGTAGTATAGTATAACATAGCATATTATAGCATAGTATAGCATAGCATAGCATAGTATAGTATAATGTAGTATAACATAGCATAGCATAGTATAGTATAGCATAGCATAGCATAGTATAGTATAGTATAGTATAGTATAGCATAGCATAGCATAGCATAATATAGTATAACAGCATATTATAGTATAGCATAGCCTTGCATAGTATAGCATAGCATAGCATAGTATAGTATAGCAGAGTATAGTATACATATATATAGTAGGGTAGATTAGAGTAGAGAGTATGTCTCTATGATGTTCTGGTGCTGAGATGTGGCTTATTCATGCTGTCATACGGTTGTTAGAGTGCTCTAAATGGTTGCTAGGGCATACATTGTTCATATATAATGTACGTTTGTAATGGTAGCGACATGGAGGTGTGTGAATATGGGTAGTATGAATGAAATCCAGATCTGCTATAGCCGCCATGTTGTTACTGTCACATGATCTACCAGCACCAGTTGCGTCGCTTCACTACAATTCATAAACACTCTCCCGTGGCCTGATGGGACAGTAAAGTGTCCATCGAATGCACACTTCAGAATCTCGGCAGAAGTAGTAGGTAATCCGGGTACTTTTCGCCTACTTTTTTTCGAATACTATGAATTTGGACATACTGCTCTTTTGCCCTACTAATTTTTGCCTACTATATAGTAGGGAAGAAGCATTCAGTTCAATACAAAATTCCTATGCAAGTTACCATAGTAGGAAAAACACATGTGTGTGCACTTCCTGTTTCACGGGCCGTCCCATCACCATAGTATGTCTATGGGCAATTTTGGGCACTTCTTGTGCCCCAGGGGTAAAACTTATACCCAATTGCGAGGTTTGTTCTTATACAGCTTGCCAGCCTTTTCAAATGTGGCAACCCATGTTTTTGCAAAATCCTCGGTCGGAGCTATGACTCAAAATTTGTCCCAATGTTAAATCCGCCAGACGAACATCATACACCTGATTGCTTATAAAAGCACCATAATCTGTGTGATTTGACACCTCATGACAAACAGCGCGGGACAAGTTTTGTCCATAAGAATAATAATAAGTATGCACGAGAACAATAGTAATGGTTTGCTTCGCTCTAATCAGTGCTAGAGAGATTAGGAGAAGACGAGGAGCTCCGGCTGTAACGAGGAAGGAGGAGCTGCAGTGCTTCATGTTCCTCCTGGAGTGTCCCTTAACAGGGTCATAAAGCTTTGGAGCGTGTCTAACAGAAGGACAGGCAGTCATTGGCTGAGAGCGCAGAGAGCTTGATCATGTGACCTGTGCTCATTATTCGGGCTTGTGCAGGCATGTTTGATTGAGTCAGAGGCCATCGGGGACAGAGCGTTTCCTCACATACACATATGAACATGTGCACTTTGCATTTGCAGAGTCATTTGTTTAATGCTTTGAGAGAATGTGGCTTGCTGAAAGGATTTATTTTTGTAATTAGTGTTGAGCTGCAAGATCAGACAAGCTGTGTAAACCAAAATAATAATGTGTGTGTGTGTGTGTGTGTGTGTGTGTGTGTGTGTGTGTGTGTGTGTGTGTGTGTGTGTGTGTGTAGTACAGCAATAGTATAAAATGCATTACAACAAATTAGACATGAAATTATATATTTTACAATTGAAAAGAATCAGTAATGAGAATTTGGAAAATATGCTTAATTGTCATGAAAATTATAATGAAATATATATATATATATATATATATATATATATATATATATATATATATATATATATATATATATCATAAATTATTATTATTATTATTATTATTATTATTATTATTATTATTATTATTATTATTATTATTATTATTATTATATATCATGTGTTTTAAAAGCACAGTGCGTGCAGTAAAGCAGAAGAGCCCGGCGGAGCGCATTATTCTCTCGTGCAGCGTGCGTCACTTAACATAGCAACCAGCCTACATGACAAGTCAGGGCTTGTCTGTGTTTGAGGGAAGCTCAGCAGGACACCGGGGCAGATCTGTGCCCCTCTAGACCCTGTCCTGTCATTCTGCAGCCCCTCCATGCAGGGGAAAGAGCCTGCTGCTGTTTAAAGATGCAAAGTTACATTATTTGAGGGATGCAATGAGAAATTACACGTAAGTACAGGTGCAGATCATCTCTTGACCATTTCTGTCATCCGTTGTAAATCATTGGTATCGTTGTGCATTGGTATTTGAATATAATTTAGAAAGTAAAATGAATACTTTTATATTAAATGTAAAGACTGACAGGTCATAGTTCATTTTTGTTCTGGGCTGCATGAATGCAAACGAACAGCATCCAGTTATCATCTTGGAAAATAATCTTCAATTTTGCATTTTTAGTCATATTTTGTGTAAAAAAAATATATATTTTAGCAGTTTAACAATAGTCAAGAAAAAGATTGTATGCAAAAAAGGATTGTCATGATTGTCAAGGATTGTCACAGGTCACACTGGAAAAGGGAGGTATTGGATTGTGGGATACAGTATTGCATGCAGTGAGCCGTGGTTGACTGTATATTTTGGCAAATCATAATATTGTGCATCATAAAGTGCACAATAAACTGGTGTAGTATGTAAATATAGCCCAATGATGACTGAATTGCTCATTTTACATTGAATCATTTGAGTCAGTTCTATTCAGTGAATTATTTGACTCAGTTCTTTCCAGTGAACCATTTGAGTCAGTTCTGTCCAGTGAATCATTTGACTCAGTTCTTTCCAGTGAACCATTTGAGTCAGTTCTGTCCAGTGAATGACAGAACTGTCCAGTATGTCCAGTTCTTATGTCCAGTATGTGCAGTCATACTGTCCAGTATGTCCAGTTCTTTTACAGTGATTAATCTGAGTCAGTTCTTTTACAGTAAATCATTTGAGTCAGCTTGCAAATCAATATAAATTCAATTTGTTTGCTAATCCTTCTGAATTGTGGCATTATTTATGCAACGTCTTACATTTCTGCTGTTCATTATAGGGTAGGATTCTGAGAACATGTTGCTATAACAGGATCAAAAAGCATGTCATTGCAATTTTTCCTCAATTGTGGCAAAAGAGAAAAACTGTAAATTTATGTGTATATTTTGTCACTAGTGCACTAACATATAATTGACCACCACAACACTTGTGATCTCAAGGAGTCTTTTGGTTTTTGTTGATGGCACTGTTATTATTACATACAGGTACAATGCTTTCTTTGCCTGCTTTCTTTACTGTAACTCTTGAAATGAATTAAACCAGAAACTATGATTCCAAACACTGAGGCGTTGCTGCACATGTAGAATTTTTTTTTTTTTTTGCAGGCTTTTCCTGTTGTTGCATTAGAGCTGGGCCACCTGTCCACTTGATATATATGTTTTTAGTGTGATCAGTAGTGTTTTCCTGTTGAACACAATTGTGCTTAGTTCTTTTCTGTAATAAGTTTGACAGATCGTTTAGTTTCAGTTGAGGAAACAAGTTTTAACCAAACTACACTTTTAAAAGGAAAGGCTCCGTCAGAACCAAAAAGTTGTATAGTCATACATCATTAGAACCACCATCTATTATTTTTTATATACCTCTATAGTCTATATTATATATGTCATATATAACACATGTTATTAATGTCTCCTCTTTCCTGTAGGAAATTTCCCAATGATCAGTGATGATCTGGTGAACTCGTATCATCTGCTCCTGTGTGCTCTGGATCTGGTTTACTGCAATGCACTCCTGTGCTCTAGTCGTAAAGATCTTCTCAATCCAGCCTTTAAAGGTCACACACACACACACACACACACACACACACACACACACACACACACACACACACACACACACACACACACACACACACACACACACACACACACACACACACACACACACACACACACACACACACACACACACACACACACACACACACACACACACAGGCTTTCATAACTGTAGCGTTCATTCTTTTTAAAAAACAAAATGGGATCTAAAAACCCTGTGGGATCAGGGGTCAAACAAACATTGGTTTGTGTGTGTTTTGTGCACAGGGTTGCCTGAGGACTTCAATAGTAAAGATTATAAGCCAGGCCCAGGCTCATTATGTTTCATAGAGCAGCTGTGTGAGCTTCATGATGGTCTGGTGCTGGAGGCCAAAGGAGCAAAGGAGCATTTCTGGAAACCCTTCATCAAGAAACTCTTTGAGCGCAAGGTACTGGAAATACACTAACATTAGGCCCTGATATACTCACAGCGAAGTTCAATATAAAAACTAATTCAGTGGACCTGTTCCCACAACTAAAATGTATGGTTGCAAGACAAAAATTCAAAATTATTGATTTAATTAAAACTTAAACCTCTTGATCATTACATTAACTTAATATTGTGTGTAATTTGAACTCAGATTTCTGAGAACTCAGAGTTTTTTTTTTTTTTAATTAAGTTGTAGTAACTTAATGAAATTGTCTTGATAACTTTGGAAATTGGGTTGTGGATTTTTTGTTCCCAGCATTCTTTGCATAGGACTGGATAAGGAGAATAAAGGTTATATGCTAAATATGTAAATATACATGCTAAAAACGTTGCATATAGCATGTGCTATGATAACTGTGGATGATGAACTGAAATAGACGAGTTTAAGTTGTTCCAGGGTTAAAAATATGTGTTTACTGTATGTTATACATTTTTAAGTTCCTCTTAACTCATTATAGTTTGTAGATGAACCAAGTGTGCCGCACACATCCTGAAAAGTGAAGCCAAAGCGTGGTTGGTCCCAGTATAGTTCATAAACCCCGCCCCCTCCATGTATTCTAATGGGATGTGAGACAAACAAAACAATCAAATTACACTTCAAATATTTATTTCCGTGTTGAGAGAAGACAGCTAAGCTGCTCTCCAGTGTTTATGTTTTCACTCGTGGAAACAGAAAAAATTAAACAGAGAAGCCCCAAAGCACAACGTGTTCGCCACGGACCAGTGGTAGTTTGAAAGTGTTTACCAGCCGAAGCAGAATTTTCCAGAAAGTTTGCTTTGGGAAGCTGTTTCGAACTCTGGAAACAAACTTCATTTTGGCCTGATTTTGTGTGAAATTACATCACATCAGTTCGTTCTTCGATTTCGCTTGAAGTATATTGGGGCCTTTATGATGCATGTCAGGATATCCTCTTCAAGTTTGAAGTCAACATGATATCAAAATGGACTTTTCCAACATATTTCACAGAATATTCAGTCATGTTAAATATGTTGCAAATGATATTTCATGATGTCTTTAAACTGGCTTTAAATAGTATTATAATTTGCTGTATTATTTATTTTATTAATATTGTTTGGCTAAGTATATGCAAAATTTGCCATTTCACATCTTGTTCCCTGTCACAGATTTTGAAAGGAAAAGAAGACACGCTGACAGGTTTTTTGGAGCCAATGAATTTTGGTGACAATCTGTAAGCATCTCTTTTCAGTTAATCACTTAATCCACATGAAGCTTCTTAAACATTTCTCTTGTAGGTTATCTCCTCACTCTCTGTCTGTTTCTTCAGAGCTTCTCTGAACCGTGTGTATGAGGAACATGTGTTATCATCCGGTTCTCTGGATGAGAGAGTATTTCTGGGAGAAGCGGCCAGAGAAGACATTGGTACCCCAGGACCTTGTTTCTCTGAAGGGATAGAGAACCAGGAACAACTGACCAACCCTCTCCAGAACTCATTGACAGTATGTGTGTCGTACAAACACAAACAAATAAATTCATATAATATTAATTCTCAACAATAAACAAAGATTTTTATCAATAAATGTGTTTGTTTTACAGGCGTCTGCTCTGAAAGTGTGTACTCCTTTGACAGGAAGGAGGTACGTGCCGGAGAGCAGCGTGGGTACCCCCGTTTCCATGGCGATGCAAAGTGTGGGCCGTCTGCATACGCTGCTGACAGGATTCAAATACAGACCCAGCATGAAACTCAGAGACATATTCAGGTGATCCCAAGCTAGGTTCTGTGTTAGTCACAATCTGGAACCTACAAGAAGCAGAGCCCCTGTATTTACAGACGTTTCACTTGAATCACCGCAATCACAGTTCACTGGAAACACATTTGAATGGAATCAAGTGGGAATGTTCTTGCATTGATTCTAATGAACTGTGATTCCAATAAACTTCACGACTTACCTTTCCATTGAATTGTGTCCTCACGAAAATAACCAGTGTTAGTCAACTGGGATTTCAGTTATTGCAAGAAACTATGATACTAGTCAAATGTGACTCAAGATTTACAGTTACATTTACATTTATGCATTTGGCAGACACTTTTACCCAAAGCGACTTACATTTTGTATTCAAGGTACACATTTTTACATTTTGTCAGTTCTTGCTTTCCCTGGGAATTGAACTCATGACCTTGACGTTGCTAGCACCACGCGCTTATTGTTTGAGCTACAGGAAAGCTAGATATTCAGGGAAACTGATTCCTGTGATTTCACTTAATTGTCAATCCAGTAAAGAGTGATACCAGTTATTCTATTGAATTGTGATCTTAGTACAATGTGATACCACTGATTCCAGTAAAATGTGACACAAGTGGTTCCAGTGAACTGTGATTCAGTGATTCAGATGACAGGGATTCCAGTAAAATGTGACACAAGTAATTCCAGTGAACTGTGATTCAGTGATTCCAGTGTATTCTGATGACAGGGATTCCAGTAAAATGACACAAGTGATTCAAGTGAACTGTGATTCAGATGACAGGGATTCCAGTAAAAGATGATGCAAGTGATTCCAGTGATCTGTGATTCAGTGATTCAGTTGACAGGGATTCCAGTAAAATGTGACACAAGTGATTCCAGTGAACTGTGATTCAGATGACAGGGATTCCAGTAAAATGTGACACAAGTGATTCCAGTGAACTATGATTCAGTAATTCCAGTGTATTCTGATGACAGTGATTCCAGTGAACTGTGATTCAGTGATTCAGATGACAGGGATTCCAGTAAAATGTGGCACAAGTGATTACAGTGAACTGTGGTTCCAGTGTATTCAGATGACAGGGATTTCAGTAAAATGAACAAAGTGATTCCAGTGAACTGTGATTCAGTGATTCCAGTTTATTCAGATTACAGGGATTTCAGTAAAATGAACAAAGTGATTCCAGTGAACTGTGATTCAGTGATTCCAGTCTATTCTGATGACAGGGATTCCAATAAAATGTTCTACCAAAGTTTGCGGTGAACTTGAATTCTAGTGATTGTGATTGCAGTGATTCCAGTGTATTCAGATGATAATGATTTCAGTAAAATGACAAGTGATTCCAGTGAACTGTGATTCAGTGATTCCAGTGTATTCTGATGACAGGGATTCCAGTTAAATGACACAAGTGATTCCAGTGAACTGTGATTCAGATGATAGGGATTCCAGTAAAATGACACAAGTGATTCCAGTGAACTGTGATTCAGTGATTCAGATGATAGGGATTCCAGTAAAATGACACAAGTGATTCCAGTGAACTGTGATTCAGATGATAGGGATTCCAGTAAAATGACACAAGTGATTCCAGTGAACTGTGATTCAGTGATTCCAGTGTATTCTGATGACAGGGATTCCAGTAAAATGACACAAGTGATTCCAGTGAACTGTGATTCAGTGATTCAGATGACAGGGATTCCAGTATAATGTGACACAAGTGTTTCCAGTGAACTGTGATTCAGTGATTCCAGTGTATTCTGATAACAGGGATTCCAGTAAAATTAACAAAGTGATTCCAGTGAACTGTGATTCAGTGATTCCAGTGTATTCTGATGACAGGGATTCCAGCAAAATTAACAAAGTGATTCCAGTGAACTGTGATTCAGTGATTCCAGTGTATTCAGTTGACAGATTCCAGTAAAATGACACAAGTGATTCAAGTGAACTGTGATTCAGTGATTCCAGTCTATTCTGATGACAGGGATTCCAGTAAAACGTTATACCAAAGTTTGTGGTGAACTTGAATTCTAGTGATTGTGATTGCAGTGATTCCAGTGTATTCAGATGATAAATATTTCAGTAAAATGACACAAGTGAGTCCAGTGAACTGTGATCCCAGTGTATTCAGATGACAGGGATTCCAGTAAAATGACACAAGTGATTCCAGTGAACTGTGATTCAGTGATTCCAGTGTATTCTGATGACAGGGATTCCAGCAAAATTAACAAAGTGATTCCAGTGAACTGTGATTCAGTGATTCCAGTGTATTCTGATGACAGAGATTCCAGCAAAATTAACAAAGTGATTCCAGTGAACTGTGATTCAGTGATTCCAGTCAGTTGACAGATTCCAGTAAAATGACACAAGTGATTCAAGTGAACTGTGATTCAGTGATTCTGATGTATTCTGATGGCAGGGATTCCAGTAAAATGTGACACAAGTGATTCCAGTGAACTGTGATTCAGTGATTCCAGTGTATTCTGATGACAGGGATTCCAGTAAAATGTTATACCAAAGTTTGCGGTGAACTTGAATTCTAGTGATTGTGATTGCAGTGATTCCAGTGACCTGCGACTGCAGTGATATTTGCTGTGCACTGGAATCACTGGTATTTTCTGTTTAAAAAAACACAGATCTTGTGTAAGAGACCCCAGTGAGTCCATAGCAGCAAGGCTGAAGGATATGTCAGAGATTTTTCTTCAGAATTATGAGGGAACAGGAGAGGAGAACAAGAATCTGGCAAGAGGTGTGCATCTTTATGCTTCCTTATGTTATATTTTTTTCTTATAATTTCTTTCATTTGTAGCGAATGGCTGTTTCCACAATTCAAACACTGATATCAAAAATGTTGGGGCATCTTGTTTTACAGATGTTGCAGTGAAGTATTTTTGTTTGGCTGAGGCACTTTATTACAAATCACTGGAAGTGATCGTCAACCAGGAGAAGAAAAGGCTTGGAGACATGGACCTGTCTGTAGGTTTCATATTCAGGTCAAGCGTAAATCACACAATGTGCCCTAAATAAGCCATGAATGTAATGTACACCTTACTGCAAAACTATTGAACATTAGCTGCACACTTCAGTTAATTATGTATGCTGAATGTTATATCATGTGTCTCAGGGCATTCTAGAGCAGGACGTTTTCCACCGGTCACTGATCGCCTGCTGCCTGGAAATCGTCATCTTCTCGTATAGACCACCGGGAGAGTTTCCCAGAGTCCTGCAAATCTTTGATCTCCACGCTTATCACTTTTACAAGGTAAATTAATATAAAGAGATAATAACCATTAAAATGGTATGCATTCATTGATAAGAGTCAAAAGCATCTCTATCTCGTTCACAGGTGATTGAGGTGTTGGTACGGGCAGAGGAGGGTCTTTTCCGGGAGGTAGTCAAACATCTGAACCATGTTGAGGAGCAGGTATTGGAATCCTTGGCATGGAAAGGAAACTCTCCGCTGTGGGAGAGCATCCGAGAGGCCAAGAACTGCGTTCCTGCCTGCCAGGAGGTCAGAACAATATAACTGCTTATGACCATATAAACATGATCAGTGACTTTCACTTGTGAATAAGAAAGTATACTTTAGCATACATTTAAAAAGAGTACATAAATAATTTTATTTAAAAGAATATATTTAATTACTGAAAGTAAGATTTTATGACACTTAATTGCATGTTACCTTTATGTCATGTATTTAAATATGATTGTAATTACACATCATTTCATTCACATCATTCACGTCATTTCTTTGTTCCTTGATGAACACAAACTTTCTTTGTTAATGTGCAACGTGAACATTGATCTGCATTTAAAACTCCTGGTCAAATGGCAATGTGATTGCCTACGGCAATGGTCCAGCCTTTTGTTCACACAGGGCGCGTTCCGGGACTGATCCCATCAATGTCCCGGGATGTGTTTGCATTCACACAGAAGGCACTCTAGCAATTCTAAGGCAATTTTCTGGGATCAATGCTCTGTGTGAAAATAGCTATAAATTAGGTATTATTCGAAAGCTTAAACACTCAAAATTCATCCTTTGAATTTATTTTTTAAATTTGACATTGTGTTACCATGGAAACACTACTTTAAAACCTTTTAGCAGTCTCCTCCCCCTAGTGGGTGGTGTCATGTTTCAAATTGTGCAAAATGTACCACACAATTTTCGCAAAATTGACTATTTTTAAAGTATTAATAATCTTGACAAAACGCATATCTGGTCTGAGACCAAATATTCTATATTTGGCCACAGTGTTGTGATAGAAGTGATACTGTGACAGAAATATGTTAATTTGTGACAGGAGAAAGCATTAAAAAAATCTGTGTAAGGGTCACCCAGTGGCTGTTTTTGGTATAGCACATAAAATCTCTCACAGGAACCTCATTTTTGTGATATCAACTTTAAATTTGGAACACAACTTGGTTAGACATATAGCTTAGATTTTCTAGCAATTTTAGAGTCCAAATTATTTTGTAAAATATATATTTTGTATAAAAAAAAGTTTAGTGCAGTACATTTGCTTTACAGTAGTAAAAATATATTCATTATAAATTTTGTTTTGAATAATGCATTATATTTAAAAATATATTCAAGTACTTTATGTGTATGTTAGTCAACACATCAAAATTAAGTGTACTTCTTTAAAGCACAACATAAGATTATTAAAACAATGATTTAAATTGTACTTTAAAGGTTCAGTGTGTAATATTTATGAGGATCTATTCAAGATTCAAGATTCAAGAGAGTTTTATTTGTCACATACACAGTTATATACAGAATATACAACCGGCAGTGAAATGTAAACAGGTCCGCTCCATGGACAGTGCCAATTCACAGTTAAGATCTATTGACAGAAATGCAATATAATATGCATAAACTATGTTTTCAGTGGTGTATAAAGACCTTATATAATGTGCCATTATGTTTTTATTACCTTAGAATGAGCCATTTCTACATACACACACCGCGGGTCCCCTTACAGTGAAGTCACCATTTTGCGCCATCGTGTTTCTACAGTAGCCCTAAAGGGACAAACTTCTCTACAGAGCGCTAGCTACTCTCTGCTCTCTCCGACGACAACATTTTTGTCCTGTGTCGTCCACCGTAGCTTCTCTATGTGCTTTCTAAAGGGAGGGGTGAGCGGTGTGTAATTGCAATTCACCACTAGATACCGCTAAAATTCACACACTGCACCTTTAAAGTAAAACTTTATTACAAAGTGCACTTTTTTGTGTTAAGAAACAGTCATGAAAGTGTACTCGCTTTAAAGTACACTTAAGTGGCCTTTAGTTTCATTAATATTATATTATCTGCAAGTACAGTTTAAAATAAAAGTATACTTTTAAGGTTTGTAAACATTTAGTACAATTAAGTGCACTTCTTTTTCACAGGAAATGACAAGCATTACTACTATTCATAAATATTAGAATAAAGTTTGTGCTAATGATATCTACAGACCTTTTTTGTGAATCATTATGATGGCTGATATGAATAATCATATGTAACAGGTAATGCCTCCTCAACACCTGGAGGACGGTTCAGGAAGCAACACACACACTCCCAAAAAGAGTGAGTTCAGCAGTAATATCGCAGGAGCAGTTAAAGGTGACTTTTGAATAAAACAAGCACCATGACTGAACACATGATGATTTCTATAGACATTCATTGAAACATACCAAAAAATGTTTATTAGAATATTTATTTTCCTCTTCCAGGAGTTTCTCCGTCCCCTACATCTCTCCATGACCGATATAGCTCACCCCCCACTGGCACGGCCTGTCGTCGCCTCTTTGTTGATGGAGAAACAACATCTGAGCCTGCTCAACCTGTCAAAGTGTCCCAACCATCTCTGGTCAGCCCCATCCCAGCCGGACAGACTGTGGTCACCATGGCAACAGCTACTGTCACGGCAAACAACGGCCAGACTGTCACCATACCTGTTCAAGGTGTAAAATCTACAAAATCATCAGTTTATCACCAGTGCCTTTATGAATGTGTTAGTCAGTTGGAGATGCCACAGAAAACCCCGCTCTGAGCGATCATGAAGCGAGAGAAATCACAGATTATTTGACTTGACCCTTGCAAACAATTCACAAACCCTGGTCTGGAGCACCGCAAACAGACAAATGGATTAACACAATGAAACGTCTCAGTGCGGTAACATTTAATATCATTTTAATCATGACAGCTCTCTGAGTTTAGCATGTTAATGGATACAACCATATTAATGTATTTGGCCTTGATGGGCAAGATCTGTTATGCACATTGTTGCTGCTGGACTTGCTAATGCCAATAAATACACACACGCTGCTGTGAGCATGTAAGATATGCTGCTGCTGCATAAATAGACATACATAAATCCTGTAGCAGATTTAGGCAGGTGGAGCTGGGGGAGGTGGAGGGGTACAGAGAATCTCTGATAGTTTACTGAACCAGATTGAAATATTGAGCAAGCAATCTCATTGGCTGCAGGATAAGCAGAGGCCAATCAGCTTGTGCCATGTGGTAAATTATATGATTGCTTGCAGATTGCATGTGAAGGACCTATCAGCTCTATCTAGAGTTTCATGACTGAACTATATGTAATATAATGTAATTAGTGCTGTCAAAATTACAGCGTTAACTCATGCAATCCATTTTTTCAGTTTAACGCGTAAAAAATATTTAACGCAATTAACGCAGCATCCATTTTTTCTGTCATCTTTCGGTTAGTGTTACATTATATGGTCATGCTCTTCATGCAAATGCTTTTAAATTGTCAAGCGCGACAAAACAAAAGCGAACGTGCTGTCTGTGAATGTCCTGTCTATGTGACACACAACACTCAGAAAGACATGAACACACCAGAATCCAGTTCTCTTTCACGCTTGAACGAAATGAGTCAAATAACGTCTTAAATGAACGTAAAGAGTTGTGAGAAAATTAGATGTCCATCAGGTCCGCGTCATATTCGGCAGCGGCAGATCTTAAAGTGACAGCAGCCTAATAATCCAGTGTCTGTGATTCTGTCATTAATGTTAATCAAAAAACAAAGGTAACAGAGAAAATAGCTTTAGGCCGTGTGTCCACCAAAGCGTTTTTTCAGCGTTTTTAGAACGCCATAAGCGTAACGAGGCACTGAGCGAGTATTTCACGCACAAGCGCTGAGCGCGCAGCGTTTTTTACTGGTCGCCAAGAGTTGAAGAATGTTCAGCTTTGAGTAAAACACAGCGCTCATCACTGTCATTTTTCACCCAGCCGTCCAATCAGAGTGGAGGAGGGGCGGGACAAATACAACAGACCAACCGCCACATTCTGCTTGTACAACGTCAACAGATGAAAACAAGCAATAATAATGGAACAAAATTATTTAAAACAAGAGCCAGAGCAAATACTTTACATTGTATAGGCATTTTTTATATAGAATCAATACAGAAACAAACTCTCTGTGAAATGAGATACGAGTATATTCAGTATCATAACAAGCAAATCATCAAAAGTGAAAAAAACGCTGCGCTGCCAAAACGCTCTCAATACTGTAAATTTGAATTTCAATAATGAATGTTTTTAAAAACATCAATTTCATAGAGACATCAGTATAAGTATTAGTATCAGTGATACTGGCCTTCATTCATAAAAAGATGCCATTACAACAAATATTTAAAATATATTGTCTTTAAGTTGTTTACATTAATTTGGAGAGTAACTGAAATTATTACAAACTCTGTTAATTAATTCATGACTAATTACAGAAAAAATGTGATTTGTGTTTTAATCGATTGACAGCACTACATTTTTTAATATAATATGCATTTTTTCTAAATGACAACATTTATTAAGCTGTAAAAATATAGAAAATGTTAATGTTGTTCATTTCCTCTTATAACAGTACTGAAAATACAGAATATAAGAATTGAACCATCTTTTTATTATTTACATCTTTGTTTACACTGTTTGCAGGAATAGCAAATGAGAGCGGTGGCATCACATTTATCCCGGTGCAGGTGAGCGTGACGAGTCAGAGTGGGGGGGCTCTGCCAACCCTCAGTGCCCAGGCTCTGACGGGCACCCTGACCACCCAGCAGCTGATGGCAACGCCCACAGGCACAGTCCAGAACAACCCCAGCCCTGCCAAACAGGACAAGAAGAGCCTTCAGCAGGGAACACCCACCAAACGAGCACAAAAGACCGGCTCTCTCTGCCTGTTCTTCCGCAAGGTACAAAAAAAATGATCTTTTAACCCACTGTATTTTTGACACACAAATTTAGAAGGCCTCTAATCTACTACATATGCCTTTTGATTACAATTCATACTATTCTTAGCAAGTAAAATTACTTTTAGTATAATTGGACAAACGTCCACCTTCAGCTCGTGGCTCATGTGTCTTTTGCTGTGAAATCTTTACAGATTTTTATAAAGTAAATGTATATAATAACATATATTTGTCACACTGTGGCAATGCACACAATGAAGGAATACTCAGGAATACATTTAATTTCTTTATTAAATCCACAAGGAATACTCAGGAAAAACATAAACACAACAGCAAACAAAGACGATACGGGACATATGAACTGAGGAAACTCAGGGCTTAAATACATAAACTATAATGAACTAATAACTAGAGAAAACAGGCAGGCAACACAGGGGCTGTGTCCGAAACCGCATACTTTAGTAATTAATTATCAACCGCTAAAAAGGTATGTTCTATATAGTATGAATGTAATCTGGATGTACTTACATTTGCCATGTTGTCATTATCATGTGACCTACCAGTCTCAGTTGCGTCGCTTCATTGACATTCATAAATCCTTTCCCATGGCCTCATGGGATAGTAAAGTGTCCATTTTTTATGAGTACTGTGAATTCGGACACACTTATTTTGTTACATACTGTTTTTCGCCTACTATATAGTAGGGAAGCAAGTGATTTCGGATGCAGCCAGGAAAAACAAAAACAAAACAAGACCACACGTTACAATATTGTTAGTAATATTTCAGGATGAACACTTACTGGACTGAAGCAACTTAGGTTTATCCCATACATATCTTTGATTATCCATTAAATTCATGTTATGTAAGTAGTAAATTATACTGTTTATAAAGATCTCGTTGATTTACATTACAAGCTATCAGAATTTCATCTTAAGCCCCGTTTCCACCAAAATTACCCGGAACAATTTTTCCCAGGAACTCTTTTTCCCCCAGACCTGCTGCTGTCTGCGCTTCCATCGCTCGGTCTAAAGTACCATGAAGATTATTCCAGTGACGTAGGACTGCACGCGACTTTCCAGAGCCCGCTGGATTTCGTCCTCCACATATAAGCTTAATAAAGCCTGAACCTCGTCGTATTTTTTAAACTCCATTGTTGATTCGAATAGCAAACGACTCTTACCGCACGCACCGCAACTGACTTTTAGGTTGAAATTAAATGCTGCGTGAGCTCAACCAATCAGCATGTTCAGCGCACAAGTCCCACCCCCGAAAGTTCCTGAACTTTGAAAAAGTACTACCTCGCGAGCAGGGCCCTTTTGAGGGGGAAATCTTTTTAAATCTCGTGACGTCACCTATAGGATTCTGAAGAGCCACTCTGAAGCGTAAAGTAGAGCCGAGCTGGCCGTTGCCGTCTTGTCAGCGCGTCATGCCAGGATAACAGAAAATGGGCAAAGAGGCGGGACGTGGGCGGAGCTGAGGTGACGCGATGACTAACTGACAGCAGACAAACGGCTATCCTTAATTATGCAGAAATTTAAGGCTTTATATAATGTAAATAAATTAGTTATTTAAAAAAATCACCACCCTCACAGTTGTCATGAAGGGCAAAATTAGCCATATAGACCAAAACCACAATTTGTACCAGTCTGTAAACGTGTTTTTTTCTGCTGTAAAGTTTGGCATTTTAACATGAGGCTCAATGAGATTCTGCTCCCTTCTGGAGCCGGTCTCTAGCGGCCAGTCGATGAACTGCAGTTTAATTTTCTTCCGTATTGGCTTCAACGGAAACTGAGGAGATTGCCGCTTGGTCGAAACACACCGAGTACCACCCCAAAGTCCCTAGTTCCTGGGGAAAGTTCCCGCGGTGGCTTTAGTTTTTGACCATATAAGTCTTAGGGCCAGATTTACTAACAGCTTGCTCCAGTGCAAACCCTCTTTTGGTGTTATAAAACTACTGTCTGAAAAAGCTTGGACAGGGTTATTTTTACAGCTGATCTTATTGCATATGCATTTGTAGTAGTTTCCCTTTCAGATGCAAAATTTATGGGAAGATTGTGTTGGTCATTATGGAAATGATCCAGCTGCATCGGTGTTCATTCATTTGCGTGTCGTCAGTAGATCACGCGCTGAACTTTCCACTCACATCGGCACTTTTATGGAATTGCACTCTCATGATAATTTGCCCTGTTTAGTAAATCTGGCCCTAAAGTTTCAATAAACTGTTCCATCTCACGGACTATTATTTCATATATTAGGCTTTACAGGGTTAATCAGTCATATAATTAGACGTCATTCAGTCAGAAATAATGCCCCTTTCCCCCATCAGGTATATCACCTCGCTAGTGTGCGTCTCAGAGACTTGTGTGTTAAAATGGACATCAGCGCAGATCTGCGCAGGAAGATCTGGACATGCTTTGAGTATTCACTAGTGCACTGCACTGACCTGATGATGGACCGACATCTGGACCAGCTCCTCATGTGTGCCGTCTACGTCATGACTAAGGTGTTTGCATCATTTATCGTACAAACGTTATTTATTTGTGGAAGTCTCAGGGACAAAAAATGTGCGTCCAATCATTGCATTCGGTCCGTACTAAACTGCAACTTCATCATTACAAATGTGCAAAAAAGATGTACTTAAGTCCTATTAAGTGGGTCAAAAACACTCAAAACTATAATTGTATTTAATATAAATGTAAACTATAATGCATTTTAATTACAATTAGGTGTTCAAAAAATTACATTAATTTTGTACTTAAGTATATTGCTTTAAAGTTTTCCAAAAAAAGTACTTTTTTCACAAAGTAGTTGTTGACCTGAAAGGGAAAAAAGCAGCGTATGCTAATGTCCACTGCAGTACAACATGAGTGCCGTGTGTTATTGTCGATTTGTGAACTCTCGACTGGAATGATGTGTGAAAATCAAATGCATAGCTAGAAAGTGTGTATGGAGATTCTTGTGTAGAGTATGTTAAAATTAAATTGGCTGTTTTTGCTATACTGTACCTTTAAGACTAATACGTTTCCCCTGTTATGAATAGATCGTCCGTCATTCACATTTAGGCGTTGTTATGTAAAAATGGGCGGTCAAATGTTAATGAGCTCAAAATCCTTGTGATTTCTGAAGTTTTGTTTCATTAAATGGACTGGGGAGGGAGGTGTGTGTTACAGCATGTCAACAAAATGGTCACTTTAACAGTTTTGTCCATTGTTCAGGTGACGAAAGAGGATAAGTCTTTTCAGAACATCATGAAGTGCTACAGATCTCAACCTCAGGCCAGCAGCAGTGTGAGTGTAACTTCAGTCCGTGTGTAAAGCAGGGCCGTAACCAGCATAGATATTGAGGGGGACAAGTCCCCCCGAATAATTAGAAATGGCCAAATTGTCCCCCCAATATTTGATATTCTTGATGCTGCTCTACTGTACTCCATTACACACTGTTTGTTGCTAGGATGACAACAGTAAAATGGCGCATATTTTAGGTTGGTCTGCCTCAGCGGTCTAACAGAGCACTGTCAGAAAGAGTGAGCTGGCCAATCAAATCAAAGAAGGCAGGGCTTACTGTTAGTGCGATTTCCAACGCCACACTTTAGTTATAGCAGTGAAAGAGTGCATCGTAAGTAGCTAAATATTTAATATTTGACAACTGTTTTACAATAAAAACATTCAGCGACCAACAGTAATATCAAGTGATGCAAACTACTTGACATTTTTTATGAAATTTCACCATTTTGAATTGAAAATGTAACATTATTTATGTAAATCATAGCTGAATTTGACATGACAAAAAACTTTAGCATTTTTACATATTAGGCAGATGATTAGCCCCCCCACCCCACCCACGCCCCCATGCAAAAAAAAATGTTTGGCCCCCCCAATGTCTAAGACATGGTTACAGCCTTGGTGTAAAGACAGCGATAAAGATGATGATGGTATTAATGAAGATGACAATGGTATCTCAGGTGTACAGGAGTGTGTTGATCTCTGGGAGGAGGAGACGCCACTCAGGGAACAGTGAAAACACCCACAGACAGTGCTCACCCACTGAAGGAGGACAAGAACAAGGTAACGCGTTTTATAGAGCTTTCCACACTGGACATGTCATGTGACGGTCTACTCAGCTATTTTGGTCGTACTGTAATTTACATGCCCACAGAATTGCATGATGTGGCCACTAAACAAATAAACACCACTATCAGCAGGTGCAGTTCATTCTTTTTCCAGATGTTTTGTTCTGTATTTGAGCCCTCAAACCCTCATGATGCATTCTGGTCTGTTTTGAGAAATACATTTAGCAAACTTTGCAAATGAGCCAAGACTATAATTTTATTTTATTTTTGTAACAAAGTTCGTAGTTATGGGAAGAAGGAGGCGGGAACCAGCAAACATTTAAAAACTTTAATAAATAAATAAACACAAAATGAAACGCACACGCATAATAAAACATAAATAAAACACAACATAAAATCCAGGCCTGCCCTCTCTTGGTCTTTACTGTCGTCGCTCCTCCTTTTATGCTTCCAAGCTCCTCTGTGCAAGGATTTGAGACCTCGCGCCGCTCTCTCACGGCTCTCGCCCGCCCTGCTTGTCACAATTTTATTTTATTTCATTTTTATAAACTCTAATAAACTCGCAATTTAAATTAAATCGTGATTAAATTATATATAGAAAGTGCCGCTCCCTTTACAGTCACTGGAGCTGTCAATCAAATTATTTTCATCCTACTAAGAGAAACAATGTGAAGTTGAGTCACTGGTTTGATTTACTGACACAGACACAGAACATCTGACTGTACGTGAATCATTACATATCAGAAATCACTGGTCACAGATCAGGCATTAGAATGAACACGGTTACTTACATGTTGTGGTATTACTGTCAAGTCCATATCGTAAAAGTCTCTTTGCAAAGTGATTTACCAAAGAATCCCCAGTGAAATGTAGCGAATACAAATAAATAATGCTCATCTGAGACATTCACATTGTTGAATATAAATAAGCACATTCCTAGCATTAGGATCCTTTGGAAGGTAATGCTATTTGTAGTCCAGTGATCCTGTATCTCTTCTCTCCTCGTCATCTCACTAACACACCAGTGGGCGGGGCCATAGTTGAAATGATGAAGTAGGCGTTGATCTTCTGCAGAGACAGTCTTTTGCGTTCACCGATCTATAGGCACACTCCACAATGAGTCGTTCTCTGGTCTTGGTTACAATAAAAGCTGTATTTGGACTAACAAGGACGTTTTTAGTTCGGAAACTTACAGGATATTCTTGTAGTATGATGACCTCTTATATGTCAAAAGCTCAAGGAAATTTGATTTCTCAGTTCATAAGTTATTGATCAGATACAACATTGTTTTAGTTGAAAAATATTAGGTTATGACTGTTTCATAGGCATACATGCCATGTTGTACATGTTTGAGTCAAATACCTTATTTTCAGGACCATTTGGACTGGTCTGGTCTGGTCTGGTCTGGACTAGTCACTGAAAATATGGTCTTGGACTCTGACTTGAGACAGACTTGAGTCCGAGTCTGGGTCTGACTCAAGTATAACAACACTGCTTACTTGCTAAAATCATATGCAGATTTTGAATTTATTGTGATTGTTAAAAAAGTGATTTTTTGTTTTTCTGCTGTACAGCAAGCGGCGAGAGCAGTCCCGTGTCCATGCGCTCCAGCAGCACCCTGCCCATTCCCCAGCCCAGCAGCGCCCCCTCCACCCCGACCCGGGCCCCTGGAGGCCCGCTAGAGCAGGAGGAGGAGAGAGGAGACCTCATCCGTTTCTACAACCACGTCTACATCAAACAGATCAAACCGTTTGCTTTGCGTTACTCCAGCAACTCACCGAAAAATGGGGTGAGTATTGCCTGTCTTGTGTATTGCTGTGGTCTAAAGTCTGAATCCATAACAATGTCCATGAAGATATTGTCTTGGACTCAAGACGGGCTCAAGTACTGCAACACTGCTAGTAACTACAAAGAACTATCACATTACAACAACCTGTTAATCATTAAGAACCTAGCAATGACTCAGAGGCGCGTTTCCCAAAAGCATTGTGTGCCGACTGTGGTCGCAAGTTCCATTGTTACGAACATAGTTCAACAGTTCTGCATTTCTTGAAACTATTGTTCCATCCAACATTCACAAACAGCATCACAAACTTGTGTGGTTGGAACTGCTTTCTGTTGTTTTGTGTAAACAAACTATAATAATCTGACATTAATTAAGCATAAGTTATTATTCCACCACCTGCGTGACATCATTAACGATAGTGGCTCAAATGATGGAGGTGTGACCACGCTATTATGGTTTCTGGACAGTCGCAACTGGCTAGTTGATTTCTCTAATGATGCATTGAGCTATAGTAGTTAAGCAGCAAGTTATCTTATGGGAAATACATCCCAGAACACTCTTAAGCAACACTCTAAAAATCACCCAAAACTACTTAAAAACTGCATAGCAACACCCTGGCAACCACCCACAACACACTTGCATCCTGGTGGCAAGCTTTTTACATACTATTTCTTCAGAAAATATTTAAATCTATTTTGAAAGCTTTGTTGACAGTGCTCCAACATTTAGCACTTCAGACAAACTGAGTATGAGTCCCAGCTCGATGTCCTTTCCCGATCCTGTCCCCCTCTCTCCTCCCATTGCTTCCTGTCTCCTCTACACTCTCCTATCTAAAGGTGCTTTCACACCTGAGCATTTGTTTCCGAACCAGGTGCGTTTTCTCCTTTGGTTCGGTTTGTTTAGGCATATGTGAACACGGCAAATGCGTTTGGATTCGCACCAAAACAATCTCTCCAAGATCGCCTGAACGAGACGGTCTCAGCCCGATTGCAAACAAACTCTGCGACAGTTCGCTTGAGGTATGAAAGCAAACCAAACCAACGGACCAAATGGTATTATCGTATAATTCATAACAGGAAATGCGCTATATATAAAGCAGTGTCCGATTCTGTGAGTGAACACATTAGTTATCACAGCTAAAAGCCAAAAGAGCACCTCTTCATGTTGTGTAATTGCGCTTCTCCATGGGAGAATACTTTCCCGATGGAGCCTTGATTCCTGCTCTAGCTGCACTATAACATTCGTATAGTGTTTCTCTAGACAGCGCTGGAGATCCAGAGAGAGCGTGTTTGAATTTGCTGCAGTATTAATAGGAATGAAGTATATAATTTAACAGTGGGAATGACGGCTACATTCGTATAGTGGTTGCGTGTGTCTCGAGTTACAAATAAAGCCACAATAAGCTCATGGAGTGAACTTGTCAGTCATCTTGAGGAAACTCTGACCAGTAAGAAGACAGTTGAACTCGCATGTGACTTGCATAAACGCATGTTGGCGAAAGGTTGCCTTGTGAAAGTGAACTGAACCAAGAAGAAAATGTAACATTGTAACAAATTAAGTCCCTGTTTCGGAACAAATCAAACGATCTATAGGTGTGAAAAGGTCTATATATAAATCTATTTTTATAACTGCAGTCTTGTGCGTGTGTGCAGGCTGAAGCGCCTCCCCTCTGTCCGTATCCCTCACTCCGCATTGGCTCTCCACGCCGGGTCCTCCTGTCCCACAATCACTCCATCTACATCTCTCCACACAAGACCGGCAGCCCAATTTCTCCACGAGACAAGATCTTCTACTATGTCAGCTCCAGCCCATCTAATGTAAGAACAAAACATTCCTGTAAAAACGTCTCATCAAAATTTAATTCTTAAACAATTTATCACTTTATCTCACAGCGGCTACGAGAGATCAACGTGATGATCCGCACAGGTGAGACGCCCACCAAGAAGCGAAGCATCGCCCTGGAAGAGGAGCAGCAGTCTCCCGCCAAAAGGCTCTGCCAGGAGAACCAGACGGCCCTGCTCAGACGCCTGCAGGACGTGGCCAATGACCGCAGCTCCTCCCACTGATGTGTCCTCAACACCCGAAAGATAGAACTCACCCAAAATACATATTCATTTACTGTACGAGATTCATTTAGCCAAAGCCACTCAAACATGCCATAGTTCACACCAAAAAAACGAACAAACAGACAAAATCGCTCATTATTCTGTTTCATTATTTGTTTTGTGAAACACAATTTTCTTTTTCTTTGTCCAAACAGCTCTGGAATATCCTATGGAGCCTCGCACATGACATGCAAGAGAAAACAATAGATAGTCTGGCCATGAATTAAGAATTAATTTCCATGACTTATTAATTTGTGCTCACTTTCTATTAATTAATCATGGCCATGTTGTACCTAATTGTTCCCTCGTTTTAATTTAGATAAATAATAGCCACAATTTAACTAAAACAAAGGAGCAATTTAGTACAAAATGGCCATGATTTGCTCAAAAGGAGGAAAAGGAGTAAGAATTTGTTCCCATGACTTGTTAATCAGTCGCCAAGTTCTACTAATTAGTTCTCATTTTATGTCAATCATGGCCATGTTTTACTAATTTGTTCCCTACTTTTAATTTAGTTAAAGGGGTACTTTAAATTTAAATTTGGTCATTTATGTAGTAGAAATGTGAAATTATTTTTGAATTTGGTGCCTTCTAGGCTGAGAAAAGCCAGAAAATGTATTTTTGGCTCATATGGATTAAAGACAACAACTCCCAGAATTGCTTCGCTGCCCTACGAGGCCACTCCCAAGCCACGCCTACCGGTTACATGTCTTGTCCACCGCAGCACCACCCAACCGTCGTCGTGATTTTCATAGTAATAAAGTCATTTAGTTCAGTTAGAGAACAGACACTACAGTTAAAAGCTGAACGCGTCTGCTCAACACAGCCCGAGCCGAAGGAGAGTCACAGCACAAACACAGCAGGAGTCAGATCTCATTCATCAGAGAGTGAGGAGATTTGTGTAATGAAGTCCGTAGATATGGGAAGAAGGAGGCGGGAACCGGCGAACATTTTAAAGACTTTAATAAATAAATAAACAAAACGAAAGTAACGCGGGCGGCTGCCACGCACACACATAATGAAACTTAAACAAAACACAACATAAAGTGCAGGCCTGGTCCTCTCTCATCCTTCACTGTCGTCGCTCCTCCTTTTATAAGCCCATGCTCCTCTGTGAGACACGAGACCGGTGCTGTGCACAGGAGGCTCTCATTATCACTCACCACCGGCCTCGCCCCGTTCCCACAGTCCCTCAGCCTCGTCCTGCTTGCCACAGTTTGGTTTCAAAGCGAAATGCGCCTATTTAAGGGAGTTTGTTATTGTACCGTTTTGCTGTTGTGTTTACACAAACCCACAATTCAAGCAGCCCGCCCCCGAATTGGCACTAATTTAAAACCGAAACTAAAATGAGCACAGCTGACCGGCATTCATT
This sequence comes from Paracanthobrama guichenoti, assembly GCA_018749465.1. NCBI lineage: Eukaryota > Metazoa > Chordata > Actinopteri > Cypriniformes > Gobionidae > Paracanthobrama > Paracanthobrama guichenoti. The sequence goes on from CM031967.1 coordinate 27,137,283, forward strand.
CACGGCCGCACTGGTTCAGTCTGGCGCGTTTTCAGTTCATGCCTATGGAAGATTAACATTCATAGGAATTCAATGAGAACACTCACTTTGCTCCGACCGCTCCGTTATGAATGTCCGTGTGGCCGTCTGTGTCATACATTCTGTGAGTGAGATCCCACCCCTGTGGGCGGGTTAAAAACATGCAGAACTAGCTCCTACTACTGGCTGTAGTCTCTAGCCTTTGGGCAAAAAAGCCTCAGATGACGCTAAATGACGATATTTGGTCATCTGAGGCTTTTTTCCAGACATAAAATACATAAATCTCTCGTCTCAGGGGGATATGAGCATGATTATTCGAATATACTCCTGGGTTTCTACTGAACAAAGGTTAATGATAATCGCTGAAGTAAACCTTTATCTGTAAAGCAAGTTGCCGACGCCCTGTGTGAATGCAGCATGAGTGTGTGATGTATCTGAACGCCTCGAACAAAGACCAGATATTACTTCATCAAACGCCCACATCACAATGTTAAATATTAGCATAATGCTCACCCAAAGGCATACGCATAGAAAGAATATGAGGCTTCAGTGAATTGTAGTGTTGTCGCCATGTCGCTGTGTTTCTTTTTTTTTTTTTTATGCATGCCAGGCCAGTAGGTGGCGATGTCACTTTGTAAAGAAACACTACACCCATATAGACTGAACACGTAACACACATGTGCATGACGTTACTGTTTTCATGATATCGGTATGGTTTTCAGGCCCCCAAAATGCCGTTGTCGTGTAAATGAACAGCCAAAACTCATAACAAGTTTTCGGTTTTTAGTTGATGTAAAGGTTGATGTAAAATGTAAAGGGCTTGTCTTGTAAAGGGCTCAAACTCAGAAGTTTTACAGAGGACAGCTTCCTGAACCTGAGAGAGTACAACGCAGGCTATTTACAAAGAGTACTCACCACTGGGAAACGACTTGCAAAGTTTGTCCCAATCGACCGCATTTTCAGAATCTCAGGCTCGAACTGATAATGCTGACCGTAATACTGATAAAATTGTGTTTACAGTTGCTTTAGAAGGTAAGGGACGTTACATTTCTGACACGCGCTTGAGGTGTTTGGCCAATCACAACGCACTGGGTGGGTCAGCTGGCCAATCAGAGCACACCGAGATTTTCAGAAGGAGGGACTTTGTAGAAATCAGCGCGTTTCAGACAGTCTGGGAATAGAGGTGCTGCAATAATGTACAGTATGTGAAAAATAATGTGCTTTTGAACATTAAAGCATGTTATCCTATTCTATTACACCCAATAATGAAAATAATGAACTTTTCTTATGACTCCTTTAAAATGGAATAAAATAACTAAATAGGTTAGCTAATGATCTCTGTTTTAGCTAATGAGCCTGTTTACCTAAAATGAGGGAATGAATTAGTACTAATAATCATCACCATCAGAAATCATTCTTAATTCACGGTCATGATTTCGATTTTATTTTCCCTCTGTATAAACAAAATTGAATGAATCACAATGAAAATGATCAGCCACGGTCAACCAATGACATTCAGCTCAGATATTTTTGAAGCTAAAAGAGTATTTTGTAGATGTAGACTTTGCTTAAAAACGCTCGGACGTGTCATATAAGACTGAAGGAGATTTGAAGCACTTAACAACAGATTTGTTTGCAAATCTTGCTCTGAGTTTATCGTGTGTGTTTTATAAAGAGTTATTTTTCATAAAGAGTTTTATAATGTATAGTGTCAAGAGATGTATGTGTCTGTGTATTTGCTGTCTTGTATGTTTGTATTGCTGGTTTATATATTTATGCTATTTTTCTAACCTTAGACGAATAACATCATCAGGTAACAATCGTGTTGATGGATGGTGTGAGTGCTTGACGTCGTATTTATTTTGTTCTCTGCATGTATTAGATGTGTTAGAATCTTATTTCCTTTTCAGTTCTGAAATGAATTTTTAGTCGTTTATGCTTGTAAACATAAGAAAAGGTTTCCTTCCCTCATTTAAAAAAAAAAAAGATGTGTGATTGTTGTAAGTGCCTTTTCTCCTGAACCCTTTGCCTTTCCTGATAATCTCTGTGCTTTACTCTAACACAGCAGCCCAGCATTAAATTATGATCCAACATTAATAAAATAATAATAAAAAGACCTCAAGTTGTGCTATTTATTAAGTCTACACCAAGCCAGTGTCTGTAACCGTATTCAGGAATATGACTAAAATTACATATTACATAAATATAGTAAGTGTAGTGTCGTATAATTATTTATATACTAATATAGTATGTATTTATATTTTTAATTAGCTTTTATTTACATTTTAGATTTAAGTTTTAGTCATTTTATGTGCTTTTGTCATTTTTATTAGTTTTCAATATTTCTACTACACAGATCAGGCATAACATTATGACCGCTTTTTTACATTTCACTGCCGGTTTTACATTTCACTGCCGGTTGTATATTCTGTATATAACTGTGTATGTGACAAATAAAACTCTTGAATAAAACTCTTGAAACCGCTGAGCCACATTATGGCTCCTGTTAGTGGGTGGGATATATTAGGCAGCAAGTGAACATTTTGTCCTCAAAGCTGATGTGTTAGAAGCAGGAAAAATGGGCAAGTGTAAGGATTTGAACGAGTGGTAAACCGGAGACAGGGTCATGGGCGGCCAAGGCTCATTGATGCACGTGGGGAGCGAAGGCTGGCCCGTGTGGTCCGATCAAACAGACGAGCTACTGGAGCTCAAACTGCTCAAGAAGTTAATGCTGGTTCTGATAGAAAGGTGTCAGAATACACAGAGCATCTCAGTTTGTTGTGTATGGGGCGGCATAGCCGCTGACCAGTCAGGCTGCCCATGCTGACCCCTGTCCACCGCCGAAAGCACCAACAGTGGCACGTGAGCATCAGAACTGGACCACGGAGCAATGGAAGAAGGTGGCCTGGTCTGATGACACAAAGCACAAATGGTTCAGGAATGGTTTGAGGAGCACAACAACGAGTTTGAGGTGTTCACTTGAGCTCCAAATTCTCCAGATCTCAATCCAATCGAGTTGGATTCCAATTTGTAATTTAAGCCTATTCTATTTTGAACATTATGGCTTATTTTAAATTATTATAAATTTGCAGTTATCCGATTCTGTGATACTGGCCTTGAGATTTGGGGAAATAAATGGTGCTTTGGTGTCCTTAGTGTAAAATACACTTTCACCAGCAGAGGGAGCACCCGAGTTATGTACTCTGTCTTATGCTTTTACACAACTTTTGACTTTTGCAGATGCTTCTGGTGTAATCAAGCTTTGATGTAATTCATGATATTGTCTATAGATAGATGCATGTAGATTAAACATACTTAAAAAAAATATAACAAATGCAAAGTTATTTTCTAAATGTAAAGCAGTTATAGCAGCACACCAGACGAGCCTCCTCATCTCCTCACAAAGACTGAAAGGGGTTACAGTTTTAAAGGGATAGAAATTAAATTAAATGAAAATGATCCCATGATTTACTCCCCCTCGAGCCATCCTAGGTGTATATGCCATTCTTCTTTCAGACGAATACAATCTGAGTTATATTAAAAAATGTCCTGGCTCTTCCAAGCTTTATAATGGCAGTGAATGGCAGCCCAAAATTTGAAGACCAAAGAAGTGACAGTCCACAGTCCACACGGCCCCCCGGGGATTAATAAATGCCTTCTGAAGCGAATCGATGGGTTTTTGTAAGAAAAATATCCATATTTAACACATTATAATGTAAAATATCTAGCCTCCACCAGACCACCTTCCATATTCAATTTACTCAGAAAGTGTATCGCCTCTCGCAGTTCAAAATGCTTACGCTCCGTCCGATGCCATCGTCGTGCCATGCTTTTTTTGTAAGTTGAATACAGAAGGCGGTCCGCCGGAAGCTAGATATTTAAAAAAAATGTTAAAATGTTTTAAAATGTTTTAAAAAGGCCTCCATTAACCTCCAGAGCAGTGTGGAGCACTTGGTAAAACGTACAATACGGGTGCACTAATATGCATTAATTCATGCTTAACTAATGCACAGATGATCATGAGTTAATGTATGACTCATGAAGAACTAAGCCATTTATTAATGATTACTGCATCAGCAACTAATTGTCATTCTACATGATTAACAGACTAAGTCATCAATCAATTGTTATTAGTTAAATGGGTCATAATGTATTAATTCCCTAATAACATTACTATATTAACTAATAATGTAAATGAATGTGTTAATTACCACAGTGGTTGAAGCCATGCTTTAATGAATCATTAGCTAATGATTTGCAAAGGTGTCATTATGTTATGACTTGTTGAGGCACATGGCTATTAACTAATTGTTAAGTAATATGTCATTGTGGTTATGGCTTGTGAATTGATCTTGAATTAGTTTAATAGTCATGTGCCTCAACAAGTAAAGTCATACCGGTGTAAAGTGTTACAGATTGCTGTTATAATAGATGATGCACTTTTGTGGGGATTCAAACTGTGGGCTCCCATTTACAGCCATTATTAAGCTTGGAGGAGCCAGGATATCTTTTTTAATATAACTCTGATTGTGTTCGTCTGAAAGAAGAATGTCATATTCACCTATGATGACTTGAGGGGGAGTAAATCATGGGCTAGTTGTAATTTTTGGGTGAACTATCCCTTTAAGTAAAACACTGTTGGTGTAAGTGGTCCTTTTAAAATGACATACAATATAAAAATCTGCAATCTGCTAGTTAAAAATATGACAATAGACTTGGGCAGGATATGCTCTTGTGTTTTATGCCCCAAATAGGGCAGAAGGGTGGACTGATGTCACGTGATGTGCGTCGCCAACAAACTTCAAAAGCATGTGAAACAGACACAAAGCGTCCGTCTGCCCTGCCTGTGGGCTCAAATACCGCGGGGTTATAATATCTAGAGCACTAAAGTGATAATACATCACACAATAACCAGCAGTGAGCTGGAGCCAGACGACCTGAATCATCTCACATGATTCAGCATTACTCATAAACCTGCTGTATGGATTTAATATCGAAACCCCACTCACAGCTGGGATAAATAAAGTCTACTCAACTTAACGTTTGGGAACAAAAGTTTGCCCACCACCAGCTTTTCTTAAAACTTATTGTTCAGTACTGTAATCAAGATTTCACACTTGGATGTCCTTACTGGACAAGTGCTTTAACTTCGTGTAAACGTAGCAAAAACGTCCTCCATACTTCACGTTTACGTGTTTACCGTTTTCCTCATGAATATTTAATGAGGACAGCATTAAGGTCGTTTTTGATTGGTTGTTGCAGAATAACACGCTGCATTATTAGCCTACGCAAGGATAACGGAGATGTAATTATTTATTTATTGTAGTGACATTTTTATTAAAACCATAAATATAAGTAAACGGTAACCTTTTACAATAAGGTTCATTAGTTAACATTAGTTATGGTTAACATGAAGTAATAATGAACTGCACTTATTAATCTTTGTTGGTGTTAATTTCAACATTTACTAATACATTATTTAATCAGACGTTGTATTTGTTAACATTAATTAGTTCATGTAGTAACATGAACAAACATGGCTTATTAACTAACATTAACAATGATTGACAAATACAGTAACACATTTTGCTCTGCATGGTTAGTTCATGTTAGTTAATACATTAACTCATGTTAACAAATGAAACTTTATTATAAAGTGTTACCATTTAAATCAAATTACAGATATGAAACATCCCCCAGGGTGAAAAATGGCCTTAAAAAAGATGCAAAGATGTGTCAGTATCAGCACATGATGGGCAACATTCATCTTTAAACATATGGTATTATTCTTATATGGAATAATTCGCTTCATTGCTGTGCTTACTGTATATGGAGTTATGCTGTGAAATATCTCTTAGTCATCCAGGGAGAATTTATGCAGTCTCCTATTATAAGTGATTAAACGTCAAGACATTGTCTAATGGAGGAACACAATGGCTGAAGGACACCTGTGTTGATTTGACCTCCATCATCATCATCATAATCATAGTGGAAATGATTCAGCGCTTCTGGGAAATTTTTTGTGAGTCTCTCCCAGCACTTCTGTTCTGAGTCTCAATGAAAGACCGAGGCTGTGAGTCAGTGTGTGATCTCACTGTCTGAAATATGACCACATGCTGCTCTCATGCGGCTCATTCAGCAGCTCAAGCGTTGCTTATTTTGTTGCATTTGATCATTCAGCGGGCCCAAATATGATCTGGGTCTGAATCCCACTGGACTGGAGTATAAAAGCATATGTAACCACAGGTTAAATGGTTAAATCATAAAGCACACAATATGCATGTACAAAAATAAGAAACACATGTGGGTCATTCTTACTACATTGCAATATGTCTTTCTGGTTCTCGAATCTGATTGGGTGAGAGCCTTTTCCAGCCGTGCGATATTCCCCCAGTATCCCAATATTATCTGCCTGCAATACCGGAGGCCGCCGCCGCAGTTTCAGGACTGCATTTCTTGGACCCTGATTCATTTTTTGTGACAGCGCCATCTAGCCAACTTTACTCCAACAGAGGAGAAACTTTTTACACCTTACTGTTAACATAACAGCAGGCACGGCCATTTTAAACTTAATTACTTAAATTATTTTAAATATGTCAACAAGGTTACCAATGGGTAGGTTTAGGGCTAGGGGTTGGTCAGGACAATATATCAGTTAAACTTAATCAATCCCAGAGTCCTAGAACTGCGGTCCTGAAAATGCAGCCTCCGGGTTTGCAGGCAGCGCTGGAACCGTTTCACCGTTTGTATCACTCCGCTTGCGACAACTGTCATGCCGGTAGAGCAAATCCATTATATATATATTTTTTTACAAATACTACTGTTGTTGTGTCACGAAATGTACTTTTAAGAGTTGTTTAGGTGAGAATGTAGTTATTTAGACCTCAAATATGTGACTCATATATAAACATAGCGCCTATTTTACGATTTGTTCAGACACTTTCGCAGATGTGAGCTCCAGGCCGTCAGCGCTCATGTACCCCAGAGAACAGCTTCATCTCGGACAGTCCTTCGGGACCGCTGCCGCTGGCTCTTATGTACAGTAGATAGTGGTTAAACATGATCATTTATTTGGGGTATATCAAATCTTATTAATCTATTACTTGTTCCAGAGAAAAATAGATTTGGCTTACTAGAGCACTGCTTGTGTTTATTCCCTATTGTCTTTTATAATGGCTATTGTTGTTCATTTAAATACTGTTGTTCAATAAATATTATTTTATATAAATAATATGCTGTATTTGGTATTGAGAAAGGGTCCGTTAGTGATTGTGAATTGGGCTTCAGTGACAGTCACATTATTACGCCTTTAGATGGCGGCAAAGATCTTAGGTCTTTATGAGCGAGTCCGGTCAGAACAAGTTGTTTTAGCGCTGTCATGGATCGATCCCCTTAACTTCGAAAAGTTTAGGAAAACTGTCGCTTTCCTCATCGGATATTCAAACAGATTTTTTATAATGGGTATAATATTATGGACATCGATCTGAAGAATGCAGATAATACACTCGTTTAGTCGATCTCTCTCTCATAATAGGCTACTCTAATACAATACGCGTCAATGAAGCGACTTCTTTATTAGATCTAAAGTGACGTTTCAGAATTAATGGAGGCTTGGGCTCGACTACCAAACTGTCACTTGAGATTTGAATCCGTGGCGGAAGGAAGTAGTTCTGGACAAAAGAGGGTTTTAAAGACACTCTGTTGTTGTTTCTTATTACACACTTGTGCCGTCAGACTGTTGTAAACACAATATGGCTCTATATCAGCACAGATATGATCACCTCTGGCCGAATCTACACAGCCATATCGCACTACTCCTAGATATTGCTCATATAAACTCTATACCATTCAAAAGTTTGGGATCAGTGAGATTTTGTTATGCATGTCTGCTCGACAAGGTTGCATATATTTGATCAAAATATAGAAATATTGTGAAATATTATTACAATTTTAACGCTGCTGTCCATAACTTTTTATGTGTTCAAGTTTTACAAAAATTATACATGAATCCATTTTCCAAACCGTGTTTTTGTCTTACCCTGCATCATTATGGTACACTTATAATAAGTGTTTATATTGGGACTATTTCAGAGCGGTCGGGTAGGAGCCGCTGCGGAGGAGCACAGTCCCTGCGTGACTCGCCATAGACATAAACAGAGAGAAGTAGCTCCGGCTGCAATGTTCTTCCGCAAGACGCATGCACTTCTGTTTATTAACCGCTAGAGCGCCAAAAGTTACGGACTGCAGCTTTAAATACTAACTGTTTTCTGTGTGAATATTGTAAAATGTAATGTATTCCTGTGATCAAAGCTGAATTTTCAGTATCATTACTCCAGTCTTCAGTGTCACATGATCCTTCACAAATCATTCTAATGATGAATTCCTTTTTTTAGGATTATTTGATGAACAGAAACTTCATAAGAACATATTTTGCCTATTTGTAACATTATAAATGTCTACTGTCACTTTTGATCAGATCATATTTTAAATAATTTGCATTTTAATGCCTATACACGTTTTCCCTTTTATAAAATGTTTAAAACAAAGCAACTTGGGGATACATTTTAATGAATCCGGTGTCCCTTCTTTTCAACTTAGTCTTGTATCCGTTTAACTGACGAAAGCCAGTTCTGCAATGACATCATCCTTTAGGAGGAAGTGACATCATTTTAGATCAATAAATATCAACAATGCATTTGATGAATCATGAGATGTTTTGTGCCTATTAGTCAGTCTGTCTCACTGTAAAACATTCCATATTATTTGATAAAACTCAAATATGTAATATCAAAACATAAAATTTAAGATGCCATTCAAGTTATCTCTCAATCCCTCACTGAGCACTAACTGACTTGAGCTCTTTATTTCAATCCTATTCATTTCTGTCCGGTTTTACCTGAGAAAGTCCATGACTTTTTATAAAAAATAAATAAAATACTTTTTAAAACACAAGCATATTCAGGTTTTAATTCTTATTTATACACGCTCTCATTCTTTAGGATCGTAACAGCGGAGTGTGTCGCGTGGAAACATGGAGGCAGTAAAAACATGGGATTGTTTTTAAGTAATCCATTGACGCTGATATTCCTGAAGAAATATTCCTTCTGTCAGTCACAGACTTGTCAATCCTGAACTCGCAGCTCGGCGCTGGCAGCTTTAGGGTCTGGATTTAGCGCGCCGTGAGGTCCAGCCTGACAAACACAGCTGACACATCATAAATATGCGCCACATTTATGCAGATGTCAGACAATGCCACGTCGGTAATGGAGAAACATCGAAATTTGCTCTCGTAAAAACAAAAATGAACAGAGCAAACCTCGCAAGTTTCATTCATCTCCAAGGCCGTCCATAAAAACATTTCCATGGGATATTTGCCCTTGATCAAACTTGGAACATTTACTCTTATTTGGTGAACGTTTGAGAGCGATAAAAAACCAACCGGAGAGGAAAATGTATTGCTCAGAGGTTGCTCTTTATAGCTCAAGTGTTCACAGTTTGTCAAATTCCCAGAGAGCTATAAAAATAGACACAAATGAGACATTTGTTGACATACAGAGCTCTGAAATCATCGGGTCAGTTGATTTTGTGAGAAGTTATGAAATGTTTGAGTTCATATTGAGAACTCTGACTTGTGATCGTAGACTTTCGTGTCTGGCAAAACAGCATCATTTGAGATCCCTGATTCCTCAGACATGTGAAACCTGTGTACCTGTGTGTGTTTCTTTTCTTTTTCTCTCGGTAGAACAATCTGAGAAGGAAAAGACTGAAGCAAAAGTCCCCATTGGTCTCAATTTGATCTTCTAGGATAAAAAAAAAAATAATAATAATAATATATATATATTAAAGAGATCTTATTTGTGATCTTGTTGTCCTAGACAAAAATAGTAATGTAAAATATTTTAAGACTAATATGCTGTCAGTCAGTTCAAATTCTTGTATTCTTTACAGAACAACCTGCATGCACTAAAAAAGGCCTGCATGTGCTTGTCTTTTAACACTGTGAAAATGAACATATTATTCCATCTCTCATCTTATGCTTTGTGAGTCTAAGTGGCTCAATCTTCACAGGATGTTGAGGAAGAGAGAAAAAAAAGATGAAAGAAAAACCCAGACAAAATAACAGTGACAGGCATCAATCCACACATCAACTCCAAGAACACTTATTCTACAACGCAGTAGTAAAATAAAAATAACTGCTAAATGTGTATATATATATATATATATAATTCACCAAGGATCAAAGGTCACTGTAAAGATATTTATAATTTTACAAAATATTTCTATTTCAAATAAATGCTGTTCTTTTGCACTTTATATTCAGCAAAGAGTCCTGAAAAAATGTATCACTGTTCACACACACACACACACACACACACACACACACACACACACACACACACACACACACAAGATAAATAAAATAATAAGCAGCAGGGATAAATTACTTTTATTTTTTATTTTAAATAGAAAGGTTATTTTAAATTGTAATAGGCCTAATATTTCACAATTTTACAGTTTTCACTGTATTTTTGATAAAACAGGTGAGCACAAGAGACTTTTTCAAAAACATCAACAGATCTACCGATCCTCTTTTAAACAGTAATGTATGCTTGTTTTATTCAAAATTGTGTAGCATGTAAACACTTTCAGAATATTATTCATGTATATCAATGCATTACCAAACAAAAGTAATTTGGAGTGAAAAGTCAAACTAATAAAGAAATACACTTTTGGAGTGAGAAGGAGACCTTTCCTTTTAGATATGAATATAAATTAATATTACCCAGCTAACAAAAAATGTTTCTACAAATGTTTTGCTAATGTTCCCATCAAGTTATAAATGTTACTTCTGAATGTTCTCTGAACCCTCAAATTGCCCAGTTTATATATATGTATATTGGTTAATGCGAATATTAAGGGAATGTGTTTTGCAAAAATTTTGGAACATTTAAAAAATATTCAATGAAATAACGTACCATGAACGGTGTATAATGTTTTGTGCTAACATTTTGAGAACATTATCAAAGATTAGATAACCTTGAAGGAACGTTCAACGCTAACGCTATTGTGGCATTGCGAGAGGGTGTGCCATAGAGGGAAGGTATGTGGCATCTAGGTGGTTGCAGCATGGGGACTACAAATCAAGATGGCCGCCCAGTCCTGGACTACAGTTACCAGGTTCCTCAGCGGTGGAAGTGCAGCTGTTGAGAGTGAAGGAGAAAAGCTGTTAATGAGCTGAGAAACGGGAGACTGCCTGTGTCTGGATATAGAGAGAAGCTGGAAGAGTGTTTTGTTTTGAAGTTTTGAGTTGATGATTAAAAAGAAACCAGTGGCTTGATCTCTGCCTGGACTCGATTAGTGAAACAATACACTCTTTGGGGAAACCCTACCTCTCACGATGCCACACTTTGAGAGAATCTTGCCAGAACGTCAAGTTCTGAGAACGTTTTGGGCCAGATTTACTAACAGGTTGCGCCAGCACAAACCATCTTTTGGCATTAAAAATCTACTGTCAAGATTTACTAGAGACACGCAGTGAAAAATTAATGCTGAAAAGGCGTAAACAGTTAATTTTGCAGCTGACCTTATTGCATGTGCATTTGTAGGAGTTCTGCTTCGAAAGGATGCGCTAGGTATGATGCATTTGCGAGACTGACACGAGCTCATTCAGCTCTCAAAGGAGTTTAAGGCATTCATATACGATGCGTTTGTGTCTGTTCTCGTATGACTCTTCTTAGAGTGATACAGTCTGATGTTTGAACTAGTTTGAACTGGTTTGGGGGCATAAGACAGACTTTGAAACTCCTTGGCTACTGGCTTTATAGAAGTGGAACATTGTTAGGCCTCCTCTCATTATAGAGAGTTCTCAGACCTATGCTCCCCAGAGCCCTGAATAGTGGGTCAGAGTTGATAGGCTTTGCGAAGCCTCCTTGGTAAACTGTTCTGAGCGTAGGACGCCGATAGGTCTCCTCTCACTTTAGAGAGTCACCATATTCAGGCCTCTGTCCTCAGAGCTTGACAGGCAGTAATGCTGAGTGTGGGCTCTTTGCAAGCCTTCTTGGCCACTGCTTTCAGAAGGAAGTGTTTTTAGGCCTCCTCTCGCTGTAGAGTTCTCTTATGAAGCTTCCGCTCCTTTAGAGCTCTGCCTCCATAGCGTCTGGGATGTTAGGTTTTGCAAAGCCCATCATTCTTCTGAGGCTTCCACTTCCTAGAGCTCCGCTGGGATAGCAGTTCTCAAATCAAATCAAATCACCTTTATTTATATTGCGCTTTTAACAAGTCCAATTGTTTCAAAGCAGCTTCACATTGTTAACAGGAAAATAATGCAACAGAATTTGTACAGCCGTTCTGGTGAAACAGTGATGTTATCCAGCTAATTTCAAGTATCATATAGTGTCAATGTGGGCAGATCGGTAATATAGATGAAATTTAGGTGTCCCCAACTGAGCAAGCCAAAAGCCAGAGGCAACGGTGGCAAGGAACCAAAACTCCTTCAGGGTCAGAATGGAGAAAAAAACCTTGGGAGAAACCAGGCTCAGTCGGGGTGCCAGTTCTCCTCTGGCCGACGAACAAACAGTGTATGATTATAATTCTGGCAACATAGCAGGTCTTAATTCATATTTGGCAAATAGATATTTGTAAGATTATTCAAAAGATTGGAGTCATCACGCCGAAGACGGGTTTAATGAGGATGTCGTGTCGATGCAGCAGTTCTGAGTTGATAGCAGTTCTGAGTCTCTCTATGAGCCTCCTTGAGAAGCTGTCTCAAGTGTAGGGCGTAGTAGGCAGTAGCGTCAAGTTGTTAGGCTCTCTGTGAGAGGCCTCCACTCAGAGCTCCGCCTGGGCAGCAACATCAAGTTGCTAGGCGATCTGTGCACCTCCTTGATGGCTAGTTGGAGAGTTGTCCTTAGAGTTCGACTAGGCAGTAGTGTCAAATTGTTAGGCTCTCCTCTCCTGAGTTTCACTACTACCTTTTAAGCAAGTGCTGCTAGGCCTCCTCTCGTTGTGTAGAGAGTTGTCCTTTGAGGCCTCCGCTCCTTAGAGCTCCGCTTGAATAGATATTCCGAGTTGTAGACTATCTGTGAGACTCCTTGGAAGCTGTCCTGAGCATGGAACATAGTTAGGCCTTCTCTTGCTTTAGAGAGTCATCTTACTGAGGCCTCCATTCTTAGAGCTTGGCTAGGCAGTGGTACTGAGTGGCAGGTTCTCTATAAACCTCCTTGGTACTCCTGGGTTGGGAACATTGCTAGGCCTCCTCTCTCTGATAGAAAGTCATTCTGTTAGAGGCCTCCACTCCCCTAAGCTCTGCCTGATATTGTGTCAAGCTGCAGGCTCTATGATGTAGCCTCCTTGACATGCCTAGGACATAGAGCTGAGGTATACGTCCCATTAGCCATAGGCTAAGCGGTTAGGCTCTCTGTGAGCCTCCTTGGCTACTATGAGCATTGCTAGGCCTCCTCTCACTAGAGAGCATTATCTTGCTGGGGTCTCCGCTCCCCAGAGCTCTGCCAGGATAGCAGTTGCAAGTTGTAGACTCTGTGAGAGGTGTTCATAGGAATAACAAGCTCTTGAGCTTGCCTGAAAGGGGTCTTATAGCTTGGGCTCTGGCCACAGGGTATTAATCACAATGCTGGTGTGCCCCTTAGGGATGGGGACTCCTTTGAGTCTTTGACTTATGTCAACCATTAAGGCACAAGGGATGACTTCAGCATGGCGGAGTGGGTATTTCATCCCCCATAGCACCTCAAAGGGATGCATCATGAGTTCCCATTCGAAAGGGAACATCTCAGGTTACGCATTTAACCATGGCTCCCTGAGAAGGGGAACAACATGCTGTATCACAGGTTTCCTTTTATCCTCACCAGTAGTGACGTCATAGGCTGACGCCTGCCAATGTCATGTTCATTGTCATGTTTAGACACTTCAGACACTGGTCATGCTGGAGGCATTCCCCCATAGTGCCCTCTAGGGGATGCAGCATCTCGTTCCCCTTTTCAGGGAACCAAGGTTACATGCGTAACCTGAGACGTTTTCCTTTCAGATGCAAAATTTATGGGAGGAGAGTATTTAAATGAATCACACAAGGTGATTTACTAAGGTTTGTGCTAGTCCATTTACTGGTATTTCACCATTATTTAACGGCCAAAAAAAGTATGTCTAACCAAACCAAACGCTTATTTGCGCTGCTCTTGGTAGATTGCGTTGGTTATTATTGAGATGATCTAAGCTGCGTCTGTGTTCAGTATTTTGCATGTCTTCAGTAGAACTTTTCACTCCTATTGCCGCTTTTATGGGATTGCGCTTTCACGCAAATCTGGCCTAGGTGTAGGGATGTCACAAGTACCGATACTTCGGTACCAAGTCTTTTTCAGAATAAAAGTTCAACCAGAAAATGGACTATAATCCGAAAATGATGTTTTAAAGTGTTCATGGCTTTGAAGAAAACAAAATATTTCTGAGGCGGATAATTATGTACATATAGTGTGAAAATATTGGTGTGAGACAGTGTTGGCATGCTGTGTTTGTGTTTTTAGGAAGTGAAGGTGTCATTTGTCCATATCAAGTCTGTTGCTAAGGACCCTAGGCCACGGATAATAGCGCTCCCGCACAGCCCTTCATATCTAATGACTATAAAACATGACTCATACGAGTGCAGTGTAGCACCTGGTGTGCTCCTGTTCACACAAACACACACACACACACACACACACAAACCTCTATCACACAAAACCAAAATGACATATGTATTTATGTATTTGTGTGCCGCACGGAAGAACCATGAATCAAAAGATCAGGTGGACAGTAATAGTCATGTTCACGCACCATCAAAGAGCAGAGGAAAATTCCTCATGTATAAGGTAACCGGCTTAGGTCAACACATCATTGTTCACGGCAACACAAGCTGCGGAGAAGCGACAGGCAAAAATAACTTGTTTACATCACAGTGGCATTTAATAAAATCATGTTTTTTTAAAAACAGACAACCATGCAAAATATATCATTAGGCTCACTGAGGCAGCATGTCTCATTGTCTATTAATGCATTTGATTATAATGACTTGTACTGTTTGCACAGTAAACTTTTAAGGGTTGAGTGTGTGCGGTTTTAGAGGTGAATGAGTTAATCAAAAGTAGGGTGAAAATAATGAATGTGTGTTTGTGTTGCCAACAAAAGTCACAACATGCTAAAAATAATTATAGCATGTATTGCAGACTGACTGAGTAGAACTGAATTATAAATGAAATAATTTATTTTTACTTAATGAATGAATGAATGAATGAGCTATTTCCAAAGAATACTTAGTTGTAATCTTAATTGAATTAAAGCACTGAGCATAAACAAACTTCAAAAATATGTATTTTAATTCTATAAGTGTGGGTCTTGCTCGAATAGCTCACCCAGAAATTAAACTTCTATCATTATTTACTCACCCTTGTGTCATTCCAAACCATATATAACTCTCTTTCACAGAACAATTGAGGGAAATTTGAAGACAGTTCTACATTAGTATTTGCCATTATAATAAAAGAGAAAGACTCAAATGTGCGTTGTTATTCATTGAAAAATTATTTAGTTGATTCGGTTAACATGACCCTGTGTCCGAATATGCCCACTTTCATACTACATAGTAGGCGTAAAACAGTAGTAGGTCTGAATTCACAGTAATCATAAAACAATAGGTCGAAAAGTACCCGGATGTCCTTCCAGTGAGATTCTGAAGTGTGCATCCACTGCATATTTTTCTATTTTCTAAGAGTTATGACTGGCAGTGAGGCGACTGCCGCCGTAGGTAACATGACAGTGACAACATGGTGGATGTAGTACAGGGATGCCAACTCATTGAGACACAAGCTTTCAGACTCTGCCTCAGAGTAAATCACACGCCAAATTGGCAGACCCACTCTTGATATGCAACAAAGTCTCAATAAATACTGTTTTGGAGCACTTGATGTGGCATAACAGATCGCTGTAGCACCTTAGTTAAAGTGAGAGCCGTTGTTGCGACATGTTTTGATCTCGCCAGTGTCTCCACCACGTGGTTCATGGAGCTCTCGATAGTTCCGAACAAACCAGCGCTGGCGATACATTTGACTGGCTTTAAGCAGATAGACAACAGCTACACTATACAGGTATTTATTTTGGTAAACATTACAGCATAGTGTGCACTGATTATTACACCGACGACATTTACAGTATCGTTTTATGGAGAGTGATGGAGAGGCAACATTAATGTGAATGTTTTTCTTGTATTTAAACCTCAGGTATTCCTTACTTATTTTTAGGTTTTGCATTTTAATAAATATTTAAATGGTCAAACACTAGATTTTTTTAAATGTGAAATTTAAAAAAGTTAACTTACATCCTAATATACTTTAATGATACTCGTATAAGCACACACAAGTGGCGCTAGCAATGCCAAGGTCATGGGTTCGATTCCCAGGGAAAGCAAGAACTGACAAAATGTAGAAATGTGTACCTTGAATGCAGTGTAAGTCGCCTTGGATAAAAGCGTCTGCCAAATGCATAAATGTCAATATTTGTGAATGCAAGCAAAGACTGAATTTAACCAAAAAAAAGTTTAAAATAGCGTTAAAAAAGGCAAACTGTATTCAACAAAAGGTTCAGTAGAATAAATACATATGAATTGATACTGACTCAAGATCGAAATCAATATTTGTGTTAATACCCCTCAACACCCCCGGAAAAAAACCTCACTCCAACTCACTCTTTAAGTCCTGTAAGTTGTGAGGTGGGGCCTCCATGGATCGGACTTGTTTGTTCAGCACATCCCACAGATGCTCGATTGGATTGAGATCTGGGGAATTTGGAGACTAAGTCAGCACCTCAAACTCGTTGTTGTGCTCCTCAAACCATTCCTGAACCATTTCTGCTTTGTGGCAGGACCATTATCCTGCTGGAAGAGCCACAGCCACCAGGGAATGCTGTTTCCATGAAAGGGTGTACATGGTCTGCAACAATGCTTAGGTAGGTGGTACGTGTCAAAGTAACATCCACATGGATGGCAGAACCCAAGGTTTCCCAGCAGAACATTGCCCAAAACGTCACACTGCCTCCGCCGGCTTGCCTTCTTCCCATAGTGCATCCTGGTGTCATGTGTTCCCCAGGTAAGCTCCACACACACACCCGGCCATCCACGTGATGTAAAAGAAAACGTGATTCATCAGACCAGGCCACCTTCTTCCATTGCTCCGTGGTCCAGTTCTGATGCTCACGTGCCACTGTTGGTGCTTTCGGCGGTGGACAGGGGTCAGCATGGGCAGCCTGACTGGTCAGCGGCTATGCCGCCCCATACACAACAAACTGAGATGCTCTGTGTATTCTGACACCTTTCTATCAGAACCAGCATTAACTTCTTGAGCAGTTTGAGCTCCAGTAGCTCGTCTGTTTGATCGGACCACACGGGCCAGCCTTCGCTCCCCACGTGCATCAATGAGCCGTGGCCGCCCATGACCCTGTCTCCAGTTCACCACTGTTCCTTCCTTGGAGCACTTTTGATAGATCCTGACCACTGCAGACCGGGAACACCCCACAAGAGCTGCAGTTTTGGAGATGCTCTGACCCAGTCGTCTAGCCCTTGTCAAACTCGCTCAAATCCTTATGCTTGCCCATTTTTCCTGCTTCTAACACATCAACTTTGAGGACAAAATGTTCACTTGCTGCCTAAGATATCCCACCCACTAACAGGAGCCGTGATGAAGAGATCATCAGAGTTATTCACTTCACCTGTCAGTGGCCATAATGTTATGCCTGATCAGTGTATATATTGCATTGAATATTATTTTTTAATCGTCAGAAAGTACATTTCAAACTAAATGTACTACAGTACCTACTATCCGATTTCAGAGTCAGTGAAATGCTCAGCGAACATGTTTAAATGGTTAGTTATGTTCGTTCGCAGTGGTTAATGTCTGACTGGAAGGAAAGTTTATCAGTGAATAATATAACATCCTTTTTGAAACTTGAAAGTGTTTTAATTGAATGGAAAACATCTTCAGATGTTGTCATGTGTGCTCTGTGGAAGAAAGTCCGTCATAGGGGTTTGGAATGACATGAGGGTGATGATGACAGAGTTCAGTTTTGGGTAGGGTTATGGTTAGACCTTTTGCTGCATGCTGGAGGTAATTATGACCCATATCATAACCCATTACAACATTTACATTGAATGTATTACTGTAGAGGCAGGTTTCCCTGAGAATGAATACACTAACAAAGCATTTCTTAACTACAGCCACCTCATATAGCCTAACACTCTTCACACCAAAATGAAAAGTATACATGCGTGTGGGCCTGGCATGTTATGGGGACAAAATGTCCCCACAAGGATGGCAATATTGAAATCCTTGTCCTTGTGGGGACATTTTTGGACAGACTAAGTGATGTTTTTTGAAGATGTACAAATGGAGGATTTTTTAATTTTTTAAATGTTTAGGGTTAGAGGATAGGATGTACAGTTTGTACATACAGTTTTTTACGTGTGTGTGTGTGTGTGTGTGTGCGTGTGCATGACAATAAGTAAATAATTACTTGAAAAGTAAAGTAAGGTATTACTCTTAATTTTTCCGTGATTTAATTAGTTAGGCTACTTCTGATGTGTGCATGCCTTAGTGTGTAGACTGTAGAAAAACTCTATATAACACAATAGTGGATTTAACATCAAAACGTACAATTTTAATGTAACCTTCTCCCTTTAAATACTTTGCAGTTCAATAATAATTTATGCAATTTTATATAATTTAATTGAAAGAATTAATAACTTTTTTTAGAGTAACTCAACACTAGACCTATTGATATGTTTAGCATGATGAAGGATTTATTAATGAAAGTTATAAAGTTACCAGGTTAAATCACTGTGGCTTTGTGTTGCCGGTGGTGAAACTAATCCTTTACATTACCAGCCACTGATTCATGCTCTCACACACGCTTTCATGAGCACAGGCTACTCTGAACCGAAGCACACTGGCCAATGGGCTCATCGATGGGCGTGACTGTGAAACGTGTTGGCCAATAGGAACGCCGGAGGGCGGGGCTGAACTCTCTCAACGCTGTCAAAGAATTTCCTCATGGATTTGCGGTCTTGGAGTTGTCATGTTTTGAGTTGTGGGAATGTGTTTAATTTGGATATTGTGATCGACAGTGCGGTGATGTATGAACGACTTTCGCTTATAACTTATTCGTTGTTGCCATCACTGCCTTTAGCTCATCCCTGTGTGATCATCGCAACTTCATTTCTGATAACTTATGTCTCAGTTATGATGATGGATATGGAAACGGTTCCGCGGTAGATTCTCCCCTGACGGAGCTCAGTGACAAGGATGCTTTTGGGTTGACACTTCATTTCGATGAAAGCACACTTGTGGATTCTTCAGGGAGATAAATAACAAGTTTAATCCCAGCATGTCCCGGAGGAAACAGGCTAAGCCACAGTATGTCCTCGTCGGTAAGTTTCATAGCTGTCACTTTCTAAACTTGCACGATGACTCGCAAATTTAGGATTGAGAAAATAAGGAATGAGTACAACACTTTTTGTGTTTGTACTTCCAGGATTCTCACATTTGAATACAAAACAACTGCATCAACTGTTAGTCATTGTGAATCTGTGCATTAACCGTGAACTGATGCTGAATCCTGTGTCATTGTTACAGCTTTCATTTGATAATGATGGTGATGATGGCTCTCTTTACTCATTTTCCAACCAAAAAGCATATGATAACGAATATTAAAATATTGTTTTTAAAATCATACTAGGCGATATTTAGTTGTGTCCCACATTTTTTTGCAATCAATCCTGTTACTGCATGATTTTTCCTATTAAAATGTAACATTCCATAAAAAAGTATTTGGAATTTACATGGTGTAAAATTTCTAAATTCATACACAAATTGTAACTTGACTGACTTTGTCAGGCTACTAAATGGGGCTAGTTTAATTTAGGCTAGTTTAACTCTGTCCTGTTATCCATTCAGCTTCCTTTACCCCCATCCATTTATTTAATTACATGTTTATTGCTAGATCACTCAGACCATGGTTGTAAACTGTACACAAAAAAGGCCGTATTGTTGTACCTTATTAATAGAAGGATCATGCTGTTAAAGTGTAGTGACATAGCGGATGAAATTAAATGAAATAAACCTAAAGCTTTTTTTTAAACCTTCTTTTCTGAACTAAACTTTTCGAAGTGTTTTCTGGACCAGCATTTCTAATGCTGAAACACACACACACACACACATTAGAGGCTAGTTTTGTTACAACTGTTACAAATCTTCCCACTGCTGTAAGGTGTTATGTTGCTGGCTGTGGCAGAAAGCTGTACGAGGTCATCATGAATGTAATGGATCAAAATGTACTGTTTTGTGATAACCAAGTTTTATCATTAAAATGTAAAACAAAACCTGTGAAGCTATCGTAAATATGCACTTGAAACAAAGTTGTTCTATTTAATGAATTTGAGATTCTTGTTCTTATTCTTGAATTACCAATTATATACATAGGGCCATGTTTTCTAAACGGGGGAAATTAGTGTAAGAGCACAATTCCAAAAAGGCGCTGATGGGAGTGGAAAGTTCAGCACGTGATCTACTGACGATACATAAGTTAAAGAACGCAGACGGATCATTTCCATAATGACCAACCCAATCTACCAAGAGCAGCGCTAATTAGCATCTGGTTTGAGACATGCTTCTTTTGGGCGGTAAATAATATAATACCAATAAATTGGCGAGCGCAAACTTTAGTAAATCACCTTGCGTTATTCATTTAAATCATCCCATATATTTTGCGTCCCTTATGCATATGCAATAAGGTCAGCCGCAAAAAATATAAAGACTGCATGTCTTTAGTAAATCCTTACAGTGGGTTTTTTTTACGCCAAAAGAGGGTTTGCATTGGCACAAGCTGTTAGTAAATCTGGCCCATAGTGTATTTTGAAGATAAAATTAATATAAATAGATTTCACCACGTGATTATTTGTAAATTATTACTTGATAATATTTGGTTTTGTGATAATGTCATGTATTGTGTTACGTCTGGTGAGAAGGCTACTGTTTTGTCTTTTGCTCAGCTTTAAGTTTACATTGAGTTGCTATCTAAAATGCTCTACTATACAAATTTATATATATATATATATATATTTTTTTTTTCTTATTGAAATTCAGATCACCTGATGGAGAATGACCCCCCTCCAACCCACGATGTCCATATGTGTCAACAATGCTGTGCTGAATTTTCCAGTATAACAGACCTCTATCAACATCAGAAAGACTGTTCAAAAGACCAGTTAGTTCTAATAGTAAGTGAAAACGAAAGCCTAGATTCTCCACCTTCTGGCCTCACAATCAACTCATCATTCTTCAACACCGACGAGCATTTGAATGGAGTTGCGAGTAATGACAGTACAGAGGAACTTTGTGACTTTTCTAACGGTAGAACATCAGTGGATGTTGACGAATCCTTACACATATCTGAAAACAGCAGTCATGACGTTGCCAAAAAGGCTTGTTTACCTCATGATAATGAAAACTATGCTGATGGCTTTAGCTCAGCTTACTCAGCTGTACTACCTCACGAGAGTACCTTACTTGAGTTATGTAAATTATCAGCCATTAATAGCAATGTCTTCATTGAGAACCTAGAAAACACCAAAGTTGCTGTTGCTCAGTTCCCACAGGAAACTAATTTGAATCCAAAGACAAGTTGCAGTAACTCTAACAGCATCAAAATGGCCTCCTCTAGTTTGATTGAGCAGCTGTTATCACTGCAGCAACAGCAGGTGCAGCAACTTAAACTAATCGAAGAAATTCGACACCAAATAATGCTGTTAGTAACCCAAAATTCTGATACACCTTTGGCCACAAACACCTACAACGTTCTGTCTCAAACCAGTTCACTGATAAAACTCAGCTCACACCTTTCCGAACAACTCACAGCAGCTGCTGGGCTGATGGAAAACCCAACTGCTAATGCTAAACAGTCTAAACATGTTATTTCACAAAACAACCAAGATGGTTTAAGGGGTGAAAAGGGAAACTCCCAAATGACTGATAAAAATAGAGACAACCCTTTGCCATCAAAGGTTGGTCGTGATCAGTGTAGTAATCAATCTTTGCAAGGTAACACAGTCAGTGATAAAGTTAATTTAAAAACACCTTCACCGTCTCCTGCTTCATTTACAGATGGGACTCTAAGCAAACTCGAATTTCCCCATAAGCAAAACAGCTTTAATATGTTTGAAAACTCATTGCCTAGTATTGGGGCAATTGTAGAGGACCTGAATGCTTTGACTGCCCTAGCCCAACATAGGAAAGTCAAACCTCCCAATGTGAGTTTATGTGAACACAAGAGGCCATCTGAAGATTGTATATTCAAGCACAAATGCAGGTTCTGTGCCAAAGTATTTGGAAGTGATAGTGCTTTGCAAATACACCTGCGGTCTCACACCGGAGAGCGACCCTACAAATGTAACATATGTGGGAATCGTTTTTCCACTCGTGGAAATCTCAAAGTACATTTCCAACGTCACAAGGAGAAGTATCCTAACATACTAATGAATCCTTATCCAGTTCCAGAGCATTTAGATAATGTCCCAACCAGCACAGGTATTCCATATGGCATGTCTTTGCCTCCTGAGAAACCTGCTCTTAACTGGTTGGATAATAAACCTTTAGTGAGTAACTCTCTTGGCTTTGTGCTTCCATCATTGCCAAGTCTTCCACCCATCATTAAAAAAGAGGAGGAAGGGGTATCAATAACCAAACCGCATAGTCCTGTTGTCAGTGAGGTGTGTGAGAAAGGTAATGGGCATCAAGAGGGATTTGGCAGTAGCCCTCCTCTAACTTCAAATGAGAAATTTCAAGAGGTTACACCACCCTTAAGTATCGCTACCTTACTTAGTTCCTCGGGGGAAGGTTCAAGAGACGACATTGCTATTAATACCTCAGTCAATACAAGCTTAATAACTGAGCTAAAATCGGAGCAGCTTGAAACCAGATTTCTTTTTGGAAGTCTTCCAAACACCCCTGGAGCATCTGAGACTTCAAAGCTGGAGCAGTTGGTGGAGAACATTGACAAGAAGTCTACTGACCCTAATGAGTGTGGAATCTGCCACCGGGTTCTTAGCTGTCAAAGTGCCCTTAAAATGCATTACCGCACCCATACTGGAGAGAGGCCATTCAAATGCAGAGTGTGTGGACGGGCTTTTACAACTAAGGGCAATCTCAAGACACACTATAGCATTCATCGTTCCATGCCACCCCTTAGAATACAGCATTCTTGCCCCATATGCCACGAAAAGTTTACAAATGCAATGGTTCTACAGCAGCATATCCACATGCATATGGGTGGTCACATCCCTAATGCCCCACTGCATGATAGAGCAGAACCCATGGACCAGGACACTGATTCTGTAGATGGTGGGACCATGGAAGTGGATACCTTCCCCGATGAGAACATAGATATTATGGAAGCTGTATCCGATTCAAAATACCAAGAGTCTTTACCAGACAGTCTATGTTCTTCAACTGCTACTTCTGTGTTTGCCAGAGCAACTGGGTCAGAGAGTCAGATTACAGTTTCGAATGTGGAGAATTTGTCAAACATCAATAAGTTGGGGAATGGATCAGTGGATAGAGACTGCTTAACCCAGAGATCATCTTCACTAAATAGGGACCATGAGAGTTTAAGGAGGAGGATTTTGGCCATCACTGAGACTAAACCCTCCTGGAACCCATCCTCCCCCAATGGCTGTGCTCATGAAATGCAAGGATACACTGACAGAAACCTGAAATCTGCTGAATCAAACAATTCAAGCCTACAGCCTAGTCTTACAGTGTCCAGTTTACTTGACGGAACATCTGGAGATATGCCAAAAGATAGCTTGACCATGATTTTACCATTCAATGAGCGGGGATCCCTAAAAAGCAACGTTTGTGATATTTGCAACAAGACGTTTGCCTGTCAAAGTGCTTTGGATATTCACTACCGAAGTCACACCAAAGAGCGCCCATTCATCTGCACTGCATGCAACAGAGGGTTCTCCACCAAAGGTAATCTTAAACAACACATGCTTACCCACCAGATGCGAGACTTACCTTCACAGTTGTTTGAGCCAGCAAATCAGATCCTGATTTTTCCACCAAACCAGTTTCTACCCTCCATGGAACCAATCATTCCGTCAAAAAGAATTGAACACAATGGGCTCATTAAAAAAGATCCTAAAGATTCTCCCGCAGGTATAGTTAGCTCAACAGCTTCCACATTACCTGTACTCTCTACACCAACATTAACACCACTTCGACGAACAGCTAAACAGCACTTCTGCCACACTTGTGGGAAGACCTTCTCTTCTTCAAGTGCACTGCAGATCCATGAGAGAACCCACACTGGTGAGAAACCCTTTGCCTGCAACATATGTGGACGTGCATTTACCACTAAAGGAAATTTGAAGGTACACCATTCCAAGGTTGTTAAAGGTGTTCCATCACTGATTGCCAGTTTGTATTTTGTTGCTTTGTATGGAATCATTTGTATTCTCGCAGATACCCTTAATGACCAACTATCTACTTGCAATTTCCATCCTGTTTTCTATCTAGGTTCATATGGGAACTCACATGTGGAGCAGTTCTCCAGCCAGACGAGGTCGCAAGCTTGATGGTCCATTCCTTAGATCCAGTTCCGAGCGATTTCAAGATGCTCCCCCAAAAGATGTTGTGGATAAAGTGCGTAACAGGGATTCCATAGGTCTCTGGAGCCAGTATACCTCTCTCACTAGTGGTTTGGGTATGAGGACAAACGAAATACCTGTCATTCAAAATGGTGCCATACCTCACTTGTCGATTTCTGCTGGGCATCTGGAAAACGTACAACTCAACAGAGCTTTTCCTTGGCTTGAGAGATTGAGCGAAAATGGTGCAACGTTTCACTTCCGGCAATTGGTTGAAGATAATAAAATAGTGACGGATTGAATTTCGTCTTTAAGGATGCAAACCCATAATTTAAATGTGATGCAATTTCATAAGTGTGCTGTTTCATTAGTTTATTTTTTATTTTTATACAAGTGTACCCTATGTAGTGACATTATTAAAAATTCTGCTGTTGGTTAATGTTGCCTAGTTTGGGTAGCTCTTCTGAACTGAAGTAGTGATTGTTAATATGATCTATTATTTTATAGCATTTAAGTCTTTAAATAATTGAAGTGTATATTCATGCAGTGCATTTGCTAAACACTTGGTTGTAATAGGTTTTGTAATGAGGTACATTTGTATTATTTACTGTTGAAATTAGTCCCTGTTTCTTTATCAAAAGCTATTTATCAATCAGTGTTTCACATTAATATAATTTGTGCTTGAATTATTTTATACTTACAGTATTGACATTGTTAATGTAAACAACAATAAACCATACTAAAACTTTTTATTTTTGTACACTGTACATTTAAATTGTTACATCGGAGGAACTGTTATGTGTGACGTTAGTTCATGTTGTGGCATCATGTCTTGAATGTTATGGCAACTGCAAGTTCTCAAAGCCATTTTTCCATTTTAACTGTCATTTGGCTTATACAGAGCACAACCATTTCACTTCCCATTTGATTAATAAACGAAGTGTGCTTTTGAAATTACTCATTATATTTTACTTTAAGTTAATTTTAAGTTACACCATATGCGTGTGTATACCTTCAAGCACCTGTCTCCTCTTCCAGTGGTTTACTTTTAACAAAGAAATGATTCTTTCCCTACTTCCACACAAGCAGAATTCATGCCCTTTCTCTACTGATAAAAATCTAGGTCACCTTGTCCTCTGCATTTACATTTCAATAAACTAACCAATAATAACACATTGTGTTAATACGCAATGATCTTTGCCAATGGAAGATGATACTTCTACAACTGAACCGAATAATAGAGGCCATTCATGGAGCAGGTACGACTCATCAGCTCTACCTCATGTCTGTGAACCACACAGACAGATGGTCAGCAATGGTTTAGCGTTTCTTGTGTGCATGCCTGTTTGAGAGGTGATAAAATGCTTTATTAGAACATTTTGAATGTTGTGGTTGTTTTTACTGTGATAGTTGTGACGTGGCTGCTGTTATCACTGTATTTATAGCTGCCCCTACTGAGTCCCTCCAAGGATTTCTTATCCATTTTGCCCTAAAAAGCTTCAAAAATGTCCAAAAACGACTTTAATGGAGCTGTTATGGTGTCTCCTGACCTTATTAGGACTTGTCAGATGTAGTCTTGATAACATTATTAAAACTATTATGGTATACAAATGAGCGGTCCATTGTGTGCTGACCTCCTCCATAGTAATACATGACGCAGAGTTGCTTTAGTATGACCAAAAACATCTGACTCATTGAGGCCTGTTGAGTAATATATCCATTGAGTGCCACCACAATAACACTACATACCAAATCCCTCTGTGAATAAGATCTGCCCCTTAACTGTCAAAGTCCATTAAACGCTCTTCCCAGCGCAGCGACCAGCTGACGGGAACCCAACACCATCCCGCCTGCCACCATTAGCATTATAAAATGAGCAATCGGCTAGAATGAAGCTCAAGGGAGTACAAAGCTCTCCGGATACATATCTGATTCAAACAGATGGGAGGCACTGGAGGTGCAAGCAGGCGTTAAATATCTGACGAGTGAACTGGGTGAAGATACAGGGCTCAGCTGATGTTTTACATCCCTAGATCTCCCAGGTACATGGATGTTGCCAAAATGGTGGCTTGAATTTTTCTTAAAACAGACATGAAAATTACAATATGACTCCAGAATTAAAATTTTGTGATAATTTACTACGTCATCCAAGATGTTCATTGAAAAGAAAGTAACACTCTAAGATTTTTCTCCATATAGTGGACTTCAACGGGTTGAAGGTCCAAATTCCAGTTTCAATGCAGCGTCAAAGAGCTCGACACGATCCCAGGGTCTTATCTAGCAAAACAATCGGTCATTTTCTATAAAATAAATGATATACTTTTTAACCACAAATGGTCGTCTTGCACTAGTTCTGCGATGCACGGCTTCATGCATTACGCAATCACATTGGAAAGGTCATGTGTGACGTAGGCGGAAGGGCGAAAAGCGTTCAACATCGTTGTTTTACCTTTTTTTTTTGTAAAGGGCTGCACGTTCGCTTTGTAAACACTAGGACGGTACTTCTGCCTATGTCAAGTGTGACCTTTCCAACGTGATTACGTAGTGCGTGAAGTTGTGGACAAGCGTCTCAGAGCTGTGGTTAAAAAGTATATACATTTTTCTTTTCTTTTTTTTTAGAAAATGACAGATTGTTTCACTAGATAAGACCCTGGGATCGTGTCGAGCTCTTTGCCGTTGAAGTCCACTATATGGAGAAAAATCCTAGAATGTTACTTTCTTACTTTCTTTTCGACTGAAGAAAGAAAGACATGAGTAAATTATCACAAAATTTTAATTCTGGAGTGAAATGATAATAAATAATCCTTTACGTATGAAACATTTCTTAATTAAACAGTTTATCTTATTAGGGCGAAACTCACACAGCCAGTCAGAAACATGTCCAGGTCATATTTCAACCCAAAATCACAATTACGTTCTATTTTGCATAAAGAAAGGACCTTTCTTTGCATTGCATTATTTGAAGTAAAATTCATGTTTGCCACAAAAACTCTCACAACACTAATGCAAAAAAACAAAACAATTATGATATACTATTTTAGTGTTAAGTATTCACATTTAATGTGCCTTTGAGATATTTGACATTTTAATAAAATAAATATAATAAAAAAATATTGAAATGAACGAGAACTATGGAAATAGATATATGTTGAGGTATTTGGGGGAACTGTGATATAAAAATAATGTTACAACATAAAAAGTGTGAATGGCTCCAAAAATATAATTTCTTATTTATTTTCATTTTGAACACATTCAAGAAATATAAAAATAACACTCATTTACATTTATTTATCATGTATATATTTTCCTTAAACAACTTGTCAAAGGGACTGTATTGTGCTATGACAGCAAGATTACAATGATTTCAGACACGGACAATAGAGACCGTCAAAACACAGGTTAGTTTGATTTCTGTATTAGAACTTATTTTGCTGAATTAGTTTGCAAAAAATGTAACCCATTTCCATGTGTTAAAGGAAGGAGAGTGACATGAAAAACAGAGAGTGACACAAGAGCCATCGAACTGTCCACGGGCCGGACAGCTTTTTCTAAGAACTCATCACAGAGGAACAAAACAGCGCTTTTCCAATCATCACATATTTCTGTTCAAAACTGCTGACATCAACCACTGTTTACAATGCAAAGAAAGAATTTCCTGCGTAAGCATTTTGCCTGCGATCATCACACTTTTGTTGGCCTGACAATGGAAATATTCAATAACAGAGCAACGGCCAAATCTCCAGCAGGGCTTAAAGGTATCCAGCCCAAACCCGACTATTGATAACACTGTGATTATGGCATTGTGTGAGGCATCCGTATGGCTCAGATCATATCTGATCATAAACGCTGTGTGGACTCTTTGATGACCATAGGATCAGTCAGCGCTGCTATATAACAGAATAACACGCACGGGACAGCTGAGTTTGCCATTTTTTGATTGTGACACACACAGAGGGGATTGTATCCCAAATATGGTAGTAGAGAGCCGTTTGCTGACACTTTGATTAATTTAAGTTCATTATTCTTTAGCTTTTATTTAAAAGAATGATAACTATTTTATTTTCATTCAATTATTTAATTAAAATTGTATTAATGACATTTAGTTGAAGTGAAGTATTCACTTTCATTATTACTTTATGCAGTTCTATATTTCCCAGTTCAGCTTTAGTCATTTAAAATTAACAATAGTTTCAATATTTACTAGACTTTTACTACATTTGGAGTGACTTAGCAGCGCAATATTTGAGTGGTTGCTCATGAGTGTTAGCTGGACTACGCTACATGAACACTAGGCATCATACACTTGCCAACTTTGCTTACAGAGAAAACTGTCATAGACGACGGAGTCACTCGGCCTTTCACAACAAACTCTAATATCTAATATTCATAGTCTGAAACTGAATGAGATATTTTACATAAAAGATGTGCATGAACCCTTGATTCTCAATACAGAGTGTCGTTCCCTGATGATCCATGGCTGTGTGTGTGTTTTGTGATGTTGTTCTTGAGTCTCTTGTTTGTCCTGAGCAGTTAAACTGCCCAATGTTCTTCAGAAAAATCCTCCAGGTCCCAGAAATTCTTCAGTTTTCCAGCATCTTTTGTATATTTGAACCCTCACCAGCAGTGACTGTGTGATTTTGAGATCCATCTTTTCACACTGAGGACAGTTGAGGGACTCAAACACAACTATTAAAAAAAGGTTCAGACATTCACTGATGCTCCACACGACGCATTAAGAGCCGGGGGTGAAAACTTTTCAATAGGATGAAGATGTCCAAATTTTTCTTATTTTGTTTAAATATAATTTTTCTGAAGAACGTTGGTCAGTTTAACTGCTCAGGACAAACAAGGGACTCAAAAACAGCCGTGGATCATCCAGGGAACGACACACAGTGTTAAGTGTCAAGGGTTCATAAACTTTTGAATGGGTCATTTTAACAAATTCAGCTATTTTTTATAAATATACATCTTTTATGTAAAATATCTTATTCAGGACAGCACTAAATAAAAAAATAACATGCATTTTGTATGATCCCTCTTATTTAGTTAAAATTATTCACATTTTCAGAGATTCTGCAAGCGCAACACTGTATATTGGGGGGAAATCTGGGTAAAAGTTTTGTAGTGTTATTCCAGCCTCAAAAGGGTTAGTTCACCCCATAATGAAAATGTTGTCATCAATTTATCAATTACTCGCCCTCATGATGTTCCAAACCCAAAAGACTTTTGTTCATCTATGAAACACAAAGGGAGATTTTTGTCACTCCATTGATAGTCTGTTGTTAACCCAAAAAATTCACAAAGAGATCATAAAATAAATCCATATGAATCAAGCGGTTTAATGACCTTAGTTGGTCATGATCTGGTTTAAGATGATCCTGAGCTGGAGTTAGTTTAGGACCAACACTTGACCAGCTTAAACCAGCTCATGACCAGCACTTCACCAGCTTAAACCAGCTCATGACCAGCACTTGACCAGCATAAACCAGCTCATGACCAGCACTTGACCAGCGTAAACCAGCTCATGACCAGCACTTGACCAGCGTAAACCAGCTCATGACCAGCACTTGACCAGCTTAAACCAGCTCATGACCAGCACTTGACCAGCTTAAACCAACTCATGACCAGCAATTGACCAGCTTAAACCAGCTCATGACCAGCACTTGACCATCTTAAACCAGCTCATGACCAGCACTTGACCAGCGTGAACCAGCTCATGACCAGCACTTGACCAGCTTAAACCAGCTCATGACCAGCACTTGACCATCTTAAACCAGCTCATGACCAGCACTTGACCATCTTAAACCAGCTCATGACCAGCACTTGACCAGCTTAAACCAGCTCATGACCAGCACTTGACCATCTTAAACCAGCTCATGACCAGCACTTGACCAGCGTAAACCAGCTCATGACCAGCACTTGACCATCTTAAACCAGCTCATGACCAGCACTTGACCATCTTAAACCAGCTCATGACCAGCACTTGACCATCTTAAACCAGCTCATGACCAGCTCTTGACCAGCTTAAACCAGCTCTTGACCAGCACTTGACCATCTTAAACCAGCTCATGACCAGCACTTGACCAGCTTAAACCAGCTCATGACCAGCACTTGACCAGCGTAAACCAGCACTTGACCATCTTAAACCAGCTCATGACCAGCACTTGACCAGCGTAAACCAGCACTTGACCATCTTAAACCAGCTCATGACCAGCACTTGACCATCTTAAACCAGCTCATGACCAGCACTTGACCAGCTTAAACCAGCTCATGCAAGATGGCGCCGCTGTGTTTGGTCGCCGTTCAGGTCGCTCCGCGAAGACTGTGCTTTTATTTACTATTTTACTTTCTTTTACTCTCAGTTTTTACAAACTTATCATCTGCATTGATCTACTACGACAGCAAAACTCTTTTGGACATTGGTTACCTCTACACTGGACTGCTTCAGGACACTTTCACCGATCCCCTGTGGCCATCTGAGATTCTTCGCAACGCCGAGTTGAACAATGGACAGACGAGTCAATGGCGAAGAATCAAGAAACACCGTGGGAAACGCGCTGGGATCCGCAACAGACTGAGGAAAAGGGCATTCAGACCTCCTCTCCCGAGCATTCTTCTAGCAAATGTTCAATCCTTAGATAATAAGATGGACGATCTTAGAGCCAGGATAAGTTTTCAACGGGACATGAGAGACTGTAATATCTACTGTTTGTCCGAAACATGGCTCACGCCCACGGTCCCGGACACAGCTGTGACGCCGTCGGAGAACTTCTCTGTTTTTCGGATGGACAGAACAGCCGAGGCCGGTAAATCCAAAGGCGGTGGAGTATGCTTCATGATCAACAAGAAATGGTGCGATCCCAGGAACATCACCATTCTCTCGCGATCCTGCTCGGCTCATCTGGAACATTTAACAATCATCTGCCGCCCATTCTATCTGGCGAGGGAGTTTTCTGCGGTTGTCGCGACCGCCGTTTACATCCCACCGCAGGCAGACACAGCGCTGGCTTTATCTGGCCTTCATGATGTTGCCAGCGGCATCATAAACCAACATCCCGACTCGGCATTCATTGTCGCGGGCGATTTTAACAAAGCAAACCTAAAGAAAGTCCTGCCAAACTTTCATCAGCACGTCTCCTGCCCCACACGAGGAGCAAACACACTGGATCATTGCTACACCCCGTTTAAGAACGCCTATAAAGCGCGGTCACTTCCAGCGTTTGGCAAATCGGATCATGCCGCCATTTTCCTCACTCCCGAATACAAACAAAAGCTCCTCCAGGAACCCCCGGTGAGGCGGGAAGTTAAGCGTTGGTCGCCCCACTCAGAGACCGCGCTTCAGGCAGCTCTTGATGACGTTGACTGGGACATGTTCCGAGCGAGTTCAGCTGACGTCAGTGAGTTCACAGATGTGGCGCTTTCCTTCATCAACACGCTTACAGAGCAAGCCACGCAAACAATAACAATAACGTCCTTCTCAAATCAGAAACCGTGGGTGGACAATTCAATCCGCGCGGCAGTGAACGCACGCACTGCTGCTTACAACGCCGGTCTCCATTCAGGAATATGACTGAATACAGAACGTCCTGTTATGCTCTGCGGCGTGCAGTTAAAGCCGCAAAGCTCCGATATAAAGACCGAGTGGAGTCTCATTTCCAACTCAACGACTCGCGGCGCATGTGGCAAGGTCTGAGGTCCATCTGCTCTTTTGGATCCAAATCCTCTGCAGAGGTGAGAGCTGATCCGTCGCTTGTGAATGAGTTAAACTCTTTCTACGCCGCTTTGACTGTAACCGCGCAACGCGACTCCGCCAAGTGGCGCGTTAGAGGAAATTACTCAGAGCAGCAACAATCACGTGATCTCTGTCTCAGAGGATGAAGTTCGGAGAGCACTCAAGCGTGTGGACGCCAGGAAAGCTGCCGGGCGGATGGTATTTCAGGTCGTGTTCTGCGGTCCTGTGCTGATCAGCTCGCCGGGTTGTTTACATCTATCTTTAATGAGTCCTCGCTACATCTGTGGTCCCCACCTCCTTCAAAAAATCCACCATCATCCCTGTCCCTAAGAACAGTAAACCCTCTTGCCTAAATGACTATCGTCCAGTGGCTCTCACGTCTATAGTCATGAAGGTCTTTGAGAGACTCATTAAAAACACCATTTGCTCCTTCATTCCTGACACTTTGGACCCTCTTCAGTTTGCCTATCGTCCCAATAGATCGACTGAAGATGCCATCTCTCATGTCCTCCACTCCTCCCTCACTCACATCGACAGCAAAAGTGGGAACTACGTAAGGCTGCTATTTATTGACAGCTCAGCCTTTAACACCATAGTTCCCACCAAGCTAACCTCCAAACTCCTGGATCTCGGCCTGAATCCTTCTCTCTGCCACTGGATTGAGGACTTCCTCACTGGCAGGCCTCAGGTGGTGAGAATAGGCCAGTCCACCTCCTCCTCCATCACCCTGAGTGTGGGAGCTCCACAGGGCTGTGTCCTGAGCCCCCTGCTCTACTCTCTCTACACGCATGACTGTTTGTCCACACACAGCTCCACCTCTATCATCAAATTTGCTGATGATACTGTTGTCCTGGGCCTCATTTCCAACAACAATGAGACGGCACACTTGGACGAGGTGGAGCATCTAACATCATGGTGCCAGGACAACTGTCTCTCTCTGAATGTTGGCAAGACCAAAGAAATGATTGTGCACTTCAGGAAGAGACAGCAACGGACATACTCCCCCCTCATGATCAGCGGGTCACCAGTAGAGAGAGTGAGCAGCTTCAAGTACCTGGGAGTAAACATCTCCGAGGACCTGACCTGGACTGCTCACATTCAGACACAGGTGAAAAAAGCCAGGCAAAGACTGTACCACCTGCGCCAGCTGAGGAAATTCAGGGTTTCACCAGCTATCCTGAAAACTTTCTATTTAGGGGCGATAGAAAGTGTTTTAACTCAGTGCATCACAGCGTGGTATGGGAACAGCACCAGTCATGACCGCAAAGCCCTGCAAAGAGTCGTGCGCTTATCCGAGCGTATCTCAGGGTCAGCTCTCCGTCTCTGCAGGACGTCTACACCAAACGCTGCAAAGGTAGAGCTACCAAGATCATCAAGGACTCTAATCACCCTGCAAACCCTCATTTCATGCTGCTGCCATCTGGTAAGCGCTTCCAAGCCTGATGGCCAAAACTGAGAGACTCAGGAGGAGCTTCTTCCCCAGGCCATCAGACTCCTGAACTTAACGTCACGTGACTTCACTTCAGGATAAACATCGATACACTGACATTGCACTGCACTTTCTGTTCTCGTTGTTACTGTGTAACAACCTGTTATAAACCTGTTTGCACATTATACTCTTTATACATTTGTTAACCACATATTTATAAATCTACAGTTTACTCACTGCACAGTCTACTTCAATTATTTTATTCCACGTTATCCTTATTTTTTACCTTTTTTTTTCTCTTGACTTGATTATTTATAATTCTACAGATATAGACATATATATATATATATATATATATATATATATATATATATATATATAGTACTTTTTTATCCTATTTCTATATAATTTCCTCCTTGTGTTTTTAACTGTGAATTTGCACTGTCCATGGAGCGGACCTGTTTACATTTCACTGCCGGTTGTATATTCTGTATATAACTGTGTATGTGACAAATAAAACTCTTGAACCTTGATCTTGAACCCTTGAACCCTCATGACCAGCACTTGACCAGCTTAAACCAGCTCATGACCAGCACTTGACCAGCGTAAACCAGCTCATGACCAGCACTTGACCAGCTTAAACCAGCTCATGACCAGCACTTGACCATCTTAAACCAGCTCATGACCAGCACTTGACCAGCATAAACTAGCTCATGACCAGCACTTGACCAGCTTAAACCAACTCATGACCAGCACTTGACCATCTTAAACCAGCTCATGACCAGCACTTGACCATCTTAAACCAGCTCATGACCAGCTCTTGACCAGCTTAAACCAGCACTTGACCATCTTAAACCAGCTCATGACCAGCACTTGACCAGCGTAAACCAGCTCATGACCAGTACTTGACCAGCTTAAACCAGCTCATGACCAGCACTTGACCCGCTTAAACCAGCTCATGACCAGCACTTGACCAGCGTAAACCAGCACTTGACCATCTTAAACCAGCTCATGACCAGCACTTGACCATCTTAAACCAGCTCATGACCAGCACTTGACCAGCACTTGTTCAGCTTAAACCAGCTCATGACCAGCACTTGACCATCTTAAACCAGCTCATGACCAGCACTTGACCAGCACTTGATCAGCTTAAACCAGCTCATGACCAGCACTTGACCAGCTTAAACCAGCTCAAACCAGCTGCCATGCTTCAAAACATACCTAACCAGCATATGTTTTTTTTTTCCAACAGGGTAACTGGTTGCTAGGGTGTTGTGACTGTTGCTATAATGTAAACAAATGGTTGTTTAGTGGTCAAAAGTGCCCACTGCCATGTCTACCATAATATTCTGGTATGGCTAGGTCACATTATTGTGTGGTTTCTAGGTTGTTCTAGGTTGTTACGGCTAGTTTTGTAGGTGGTTGCTTAAAATAGTCCACTCCAAGTCTCTATGTTATGATGAGATCTCATTCACATCTGTAGCACAAACATTTATACCAGAAAATATGAAAAGTATGAGGAATATTAAAATGCTTTGCATCAAAGCACCACAAAATTTAAATGTATTTATGGAAGTGGAATGTACTGATTGACACTTTTGGCATCCATTGCAATAACAAAATGTGACTCTACATACAAAATCAGATTAAACTCAATTTATGATGTTAAATGCATAGTTTATCAAAATAAATAAATAAATAAATAAAATTCTGTCATCATTCGCTCACACTCTTGTCATTCCAAACCTGTATGACTTTCTTTCTTCTGCAGAACACAAAAGAAGATATTTTGAACAATGTCAGTTGTTTTTGTGGATAAAATTAAAGTTTCAAAACAATATTAGACACAACAACAAAAAAATCTAAATATCTTCTTTAATGGAACTACCACTCTAACCTTCAAAGATTTGTCAAAGATATTCCAAACCTGGTTAAACTGTTTTCATACACCAGCCTCATTCAAGATCTATGATGTGTGTTCATAGCTGTGTCAAAGAGCAGTGAACTGAATAAAACAGTGCTTATCTGACTAATCTCCACAAATACGACAGCTATGGAGAGCAGCTCTCCTTGACACTGAATCAAACCCCTGAAATGTATGCAGCAATGTAGGCAAATGTGCCGTTTTCCATAGGCAGCAGTCATTTGTAAATGCCAGTGCATCTGTGGACTAATAAAATGTGATATGACACAGAGTGAGTGGATGTTTTGTGGTGTTGAATGTCCTCATGCCTCTTTGTGTCTGTATTCCTGTAATTAGCCGCTCTTGTCCAAGTGCTATGCGGTCATTTAGGTGATCTCATAGCTGGTCTTGTTTAGAGTAGCTATGCTGTTTTGTCTGTCAAAGTAAAATAAATCATATTTAATATGTTATTAACGTTTCATTTACACTGCTAAAGACGAAATGAACCATGTCTTACCAGGCATGATGCAGATGTTGTCAGAGCATTTATTTGTCCACACAAAATGCAGTGTGACAAGACAGTTTAATATAATAGTATGCAGAATAAAACTTTAGACTAGTACATTTTTGCTGTGGGCAGAGCTACTCAATGACAAATTCTGATTTACAAGGAACAGATGATGGTTTTAATGGAGCTTTTAAACACTTATCATCTGGTCATTGTGGGGCCACTAGTCCAGCTAAACACCAACTTGGTCAGGATCAGAGACCAGCTAGAGCAGCTCAAACCAGCTAAGACCAGCTAACTACCTTAGGCTGGTCTACGCAGTTCCCTTTTTGAGGGAACTCAACGTTGCATCAGTTGTTGACACTATGAGAACGCCTCCAGTGTGCGCGTGAAGCACGTGTGAAATCCCGCCAATGGCATTGGCTACTGCAGTCACCTGACATCACGGGCTAAGATGGATGACCATAAAAGGGTACCTGCAATAAAACGTCATTAGCTTCTTTGTCTTCAGGAAGCCGCATGTCTGTGTACTAATGAAAGGCGATGTCATACGTTTGTCAGTCTGAATGATATATGTTAAGGCATCAAAAAGCTTTAGAAGATGCGTGCTGTCTTGCACCCATTATTTGGCAGGGATGATTTGCACAATCTTTGCGCTATTTGTTTGGGAGCGGAGCATGCTCAGTCAGCTTTTGACGGAGATGCCTTCCTTCGCTGTGATCATTTCACAGTGAGGAAGCTCCACTCGCGCCTGGCTTTTTTACGGGGGATGGGAGCTCAACGGCTGCTGAGGAAGCATGGTGGCTTTGACCATGGGGATTGCAGGTGGACCTAGCAGAGAAATTCAAGAAGAATATATTTCCCTTTCTCTGGCCTCATCTGCTAAATCTGTTGCTCTCCAGCCGGAGCCAGAAGCCCACACTGCGGCCTTCTCTGATCTGGCCAAGAGCATATTGTTTGGCGGCATTTAGTTCTAAGGAGCTAGATGTAGCAGGAGTTGAGACGAACAAGCACCAAGCCTGCCTCCTCCAGCTCACTTATGAGGAATTGGTAGAGCTCATGACCCATGCCACTGCTAAACTTAGTTTAGACTGGTTGGCAGTGAGAAGGAGATGGCTGCAAGCAAGCTTGATGAGTGATTTCTAGTGGGTTATTGATGCTCCCCCCTCGTGAGTCTTCAGTTTCTCCTCGCTCTCCATGCTGAGGTATCGAGGTCACTGGGGAAACCATATTTGGCTTGCATAGTAACCTCCGCTGCGTCAAATTATTAGAGCGTGGAGGGGCTATGTGAGCACAGATTTAAGAAGATGCCACAGATTTCAAGTCAAGTCACCTTTATTTATATAGCGCTTTTAACAAGTCCAATTGTTTCAAAGCAGCTTCACATTGTTAACAGGAAAATAATGCAACAGAATTTGTACAGCCGTTCTGGTGAAACGGTGATGTTATCCAGCTAATTTCAAGTATCATATAGTGTCAATGCGGGCAGATTGGTAATATAGATGAAATTTAGGTGTTCCCAACTGAGCAAGCCAAAAGCCAGAGGCAACGTATTTCTGCCCTGGCACTGCATCTTCTCTGAAGGCTCCAGTTTTGCCCTCTAAGCATTGCCAGATGACATCTAGGCTGGTGGGCAAGTCATATGCGGTGGCGGGTCAGGTTGGTGAAGCCCAGAATACTATGGCAGTGGTGCACTCCTACCAGGCTGATGTTCAGAATGACCCGAACCAAGCGGCAATCTCCAGAGGCAGTCCTGGAGCGCCGCAAAGCTAGCAAGCAGATGGTGCGATGATGGCTGCGATGATTTCCATCTGTGATTGAACCTGTTGGGATAAAGGAGAGGGAGAAATCCTTTCTCCTTGATGCTCTGATGTTGCCCTCTGGCCTCTTTGACACTGCAAAACAGCATACAATAGTCAAGAACTTTGCAGATGCAAGGGTTCATTCTGCGGCATTCATCTCCCTTTGTGTTCAGGGTCCTTTAGCCCCCACAACCCCTTCTGACCCAGTCAACAGCTTGGAGGAAGGGTCAAGTGGCTGCCTGCACTCCTCCTCCGAGGAGTTGGGGATCGAAGCAGCGAGAAGAAGAAGCCTCAGAGGGATCATAGAGAAATCATCATGGCTCTTAGCTCTGAGAACCCAAAGCCATAGAGTCTTTCTTAGGTTTATTTATTGTAATGCTGGCACGCCAATGATGTCATGTGACTGCCATAGCCAATGGCATTGACATGATTTCACACGACGCCGGCACATGCTGGAGACATTCCAACTGGGAACCAGGTTAGATACGTAGTCGTGAGACTTTTTTCTTTTTTTTTATCAGGGTGGTTGGCGTTCAGCAGACGACAACTAAAGGAACGTAAAAAATAAAATAAAAAAATAAAAAACATCCATGTAATCAACAATGCTAAACTATAAAATATGACTGGATGAGGCCATGTTCGAATCAGTGAGTATCACTGAGATGTATCATTGAGATGCTTATTCATATTGTGACGGGGTGAAGAAGCACACGACACGAGGATGAGGTAAGTTCCCCGAAGGCTGGACTTTTATTAGGGAGTGTTGAGGAAAAACAGGTAAAAGTGAAATGTGACATCTCTCACCTCTCCATCTGTGTGTGCTGCTTATCAAGTGTGTGCCGCTTATCACACGTTACAATATATTACATTTGTTTTATTTTTATATTTTCCATTTTCAGTTACATTTTAAAATGTTGGCAAATTGTAAAATCTTTTGAATAATTTTACTGGAAAACAAAGCAAAAATACTGATTTAAGGATGATAACATCTGGGTTACTAATGTAGACGTTATGCCGATACTTACGTATTGGTGTCTCGTCTGGGAGACCAATCACATTCAAGGGGTACCGAGCCAATGGACATTAGCCAACGAGATTTGCATGCCAAGCCAACCCTACTCTGACATATGGGTATAAATACGGCCAGTACACACTTCTTATTCATGTTTTGTTGAGGAGCTGAGACAGGGATCCCAGCCATTCAGTGGTAGTTCAGGGCTGTGGCAGGAGGGACGTAGCATTTACATTAGTAATCTAGACGTTCCCATTCAGCCAGTCACGTTCAACATTACATCGATACTGCTGTATTGGGGTCCCTATGGTAAGTGCCACAGAGACTGAACTGTGTTACGGGTGTCGGAGACGCAGATGCTGGCAAGCTGTAGTGTGCCCTTTGACAACTGCCCTCACACAGTCATAACATACCCAGCACCCCATGTAAGCCCAAGGAGAGTAGTCCTCCATACCACAGGGATGGAAGGGACAGGGCTTACTCTGGGGACAGTCGTAGTTGCTGTTCCTCTATTGTGACATTTCACAGGGAAGAGTTTTCAGCCATGACCAGTGTTGTTAACACTGGGGAAGCTTGCCTACTCCAATGGAGAGGGAGGCTATGGAGGCCATACCCTGCCGAACAGGAGGTAACGTGTGGTGGATACACATATGAACTGAGGGCAGTACTACATATGGAAAATCTCAGCGGTAGGTCCTGCCCGTTCCAGAGACGGGGCAGAGCAGGGAAAGACACAGGTTTACAGACAGGGACCGTATCGTGGACAGTACACATATGGGATTACCGAGGGGGAATCACAGCATATGGGCATCTAGCCCAGTACAAGGGCTGACAGGCCAGGCATGCACACGAGTACTGGGCCTGGTGTCAGATGCCCCTGCAGTGTCTGACTGCCGAAGGATGCCGGAGAAACCCGATTCAGGGTTCGCCAAGTGGAGAACTCACCTGAAGAACAAGTAGGTGCTCATATCTCCCCGTTAGAGGAGAGCTAGCCTTCCTGCACATTACCTGTTTATACCCATCACACGGGAAGACGCCAACGCCTAGGAGGAAGCAACACCTTGAGTGGAGTGAGCTCTTACCCCAAGGGGGCACAACTCGTCTTAGGACTGGTATGCCAAAGTGATAGCATCCACTATCCAGTGGGCCAACCTCTGTTTGGAGGCAGCCTTTCAGTCGAAGAATGAATGGAATGACCGAGCACTGTCACAACCGCTCAGCTTCAAAGCAAAATATGAATGAGAAGTGCGTGCTGGCCCTATTTATACCCTTATGTCCCGGCATGCAAATCTCATTGGCCAATGTCCATTGGCTCGTTTAGTTATCACTTGAAGGTGACTGGGCTCCCAGGTGAGAACCCAATACGTCAGTATCAACATAATGTTGAACGTGACTGACTGAATGGGAACTATAACTATAACATTTTAATAATCCTTCAAATTTTGTGAGAATAGGGAAATCCACAC